>JBBJLR010115264.1:0-20594 GCA_037577145.1 Brachypetersius gabonensis | reverse complement strand
ATATATATATATATATATATATGTGTGTGTAATATATATATTAGGGCTGCACGATATTAGGAAAATATGCGATAATCTTGTTGAGTGTTGCGATGGCGATATCACATGCGATAAGTAAGTAAAAACTTAGCCTTTATAGTGTTACTGTTTTCCTTCTTTGGATTTGCTGGTAATAAAGACTCCAGACACTGACTAGTCTATGCAAAAAATAAATAAAAATGAAATGCAATAAATGCAAAAAGAATTTCCTTAAACTGAGCATTTAATGTCTCCCATAATCACTCGAACCATTGAACAATGTTGAAAAAAATCTGAATTTTTTTTTTAATAATTTTAAATCTTAAATAAATGTAAACATAATTTAAACTATAGTAAGTTCTTAGCCAGAAAAAAAAGAGCAAAACCTATAACAGTAGCACAGAAGATGAAGAAACTGCCCATTGATTTTTTTGCCCCTTCTCTGTGGCACTGGGTGAAGAATTTTGGAAAAACACCATTTATTGCAGTTCAGTCAGTCTTTCGTGATATGGATATTGCGCATGTTGATATTGTGATGATGGTAAATTTGTGATATATTGTGCAGCCCTTTTGGCCAGCAAACCTTTGGCTGAGTCAGCATCCCTGTCAGAACAAAAAAACAGTATTTGATGTGTTTAAGCCAACCAAAGCCATCTCGCTGGGTTAGTGTAACCCAACATATGTTCTGTCCAGTATTGAACCAAATGGAGTATTTTAATCCCAGTGTTTTTTCAGAGTGTATCATGTCAAACAGCTTGAGTTGTTTGACTATAGACCTTTGGCTGTAGAGCTTGAACCCTATTGGCACTTCACAGCAGATCGACCACCAGAGAGTTGATTTGGGGGCTGTACCTAGATTATCAGCACCACACTTCCGAGTATATCACTGTTCGTTCATGATCTTCATACGTTCTCTGTCTGAGGCCTTCAATGAAATAGGCTGCTGGATAAGTAAAGAACAGATAGCTTTATACATTCTAAGCAACTGAAACAAGTAGCTTGTCTTCAAGCCTGTTTGTGGTGTGTATGTGGTGCTGACGCCTCATTGATGTGGTTACTGCCATGCTGGAATGGAAAAATACAGCTGGCAAAGGTCCAAATGACTTCTTACCACAGCACATCTTACTCCCACTTACAGAGCAGTTATGGAATACTGCATTCAGTTGGGTAACATACAAAACAAATTACAAACTTAAATTATTTTTCTGCCATTTCATACACTGGTTGATTTTAAGATACGTTAACAAAACAATCATAAATCGTAAAGTTCAAGCTGAAATCATTCTGGAGTTATATAAATGGCCTTAAAGGCTAATGGTTTTGGGAATACTAGACCCTTCAATTAGCGGTCTCTAACATGAAGGTCTTGCTGTGTTCTATAGGAAGTTTTTGTCAGCCTTAGTGGTTATCACCACTAAAGGTGTTAACTCTAAGCCTTTATCTTCATTAAATGACGAGACCCTGCTCGTGTGTGTAGCATGCATTATTACACTTGTTCTCAGCAGCCTTGCAAAGGTCTTTAATATAGAATTTAGAAGCCTTGGGATTTTAAATAAGCCTTTATGAATCTTGAAAAAAGAACTTAAAGTTTCCTCTTTTATAATTAGGATGCCACAGGTCTTATGAGTGAATACATGTATGCAATATCTTTATAATCCATTATAAATAAGTTAACCCCCGCAACTAAAATCACAGGAGACTGGATGACTGGTGACTCCCTAGTAATAAAATAGCTAATGCATTCAAGCTGCTATACAGGTTATTGTGCACATATTAGAACAGCCATCTAAACATATTTTCTCCTTATTGAATTATAGGGGAAATGGAAAATGAAAACGTTTTCTCATACAACAGTGACTCAGCTGGACATCAAAATTTCCGAAGAAAACAGGACAAACAATTTGTTTGCATGCTGCTGTTGTAGTATTTTGGGTAACAGTTAGCAAAACCTGAAAATAATTTACATAGTAATTCAACAGGAAGAGGATACAATAATCATTTTCACAGGATGAGTCAGTTTGCTCTTAAGTGTGAGACTTAATTTTTTTTTTTTTAAATTGGACATTATTGAAGAAACTGATAGATTTGGTGAATTATTATCATATTATGAATATAATTTGTGCATTGTAACAAATGCCAGCATGACAGTGGGCAAGTTGCCCCTGTGTTTATATTTCAGCCAACTTACTGTGTAATGAAGGGATGTAATGTTTCATAATTTAATTTCATACCATGGTGTTCCAGTTGCATAACATTTCAGATACAGCAAAAATAATGTGTGCCATAATATGTAAAGAAGTCTAGGCTTTTGACTGGCCCCTTGGAGTTTGATCCATTCAGTAAAGAAACACTAAACGAGATCCTGTAGAGGCCTGATCTAACATGCAGGCCTCAAGTTAATCTGTTAGCCCATAGATAACCCACTTGCTACAAACTAATATTCTAGTCATGATACACTGAAACAAAACAGCATGTTATACAGCATCTGAAAACCTGGTGGTTAGGGAGTTGCTGGTGTGATCAGAAGGTTTGAATCCCAGGACTCCTAGTGGCACGACTGAGGTACCCTTGAGCAAGGTACTGTTTCACACACTGCTCCCCAGGCACCCCCCCACTCCCCACCCCATGTTGGTGGTAGCCCTCTGCATCACTTGGTCAGTGGTTTAAATGGAGAGAAAGAATTTATCATAGGGCGCTGTGCTGTGGCGTGTTCATGCAGGACTATAAGGGGCCATTTTACATTACATGTTAAGTTGTATTTATTGTTTAAATTTCATAAGAATGCAGCAGAAAGGCCCTGGGATCAATGCCTGGCCAGACTGGCTGAGGCCAGGCTGGCTTTCTGCATAAAGTTGGCATGTGAAACTTCCAGTGTCTGTGTGTGTTTCTGGCAGGTACTCTGGTTTCCTCCCACAGTCCAAAGACATGCACGTCAGGTGAATTGGAGATGTTGAAGTGTGCGCATGAATGTGTCCTCCCTGTGATGGACTGGTGACCTGAGCAGGGTGTTTTGCCCTATGAGCCCTTGTGCAAGGGCTACTGATCTACAAGTCACATACTGAAAATAAATGACAGTAGATTCTTCACATTTTTGAATAAAATGACAGTGTAAAGCAGCGTATTTCATAAATCAGACAAGCAACACCGCGTAACTCTGAAAGCTCTTGAACGTTTTGTAATTTTAATGAATATGTGCCCCATATATGTACTGTTGGATAGCATTCATTATGTGAAATGAGTGGTCAAGTCAGCCCTTTAGCTCAATCCATAATTAAACCATTTCCTTCTCTCTCTCTCTCTCTCTCTCTCTCTCTCTCTCTCTCTCTCTCGTACTCTCTCTCCCCCTGCTTTTCTTATGCTGCTCTCCATAGCACTTATGTAATAGATATAACTGTCTCTGCTCCTGTGTTGATGCTTTAAAAATTTACCACTCTAGAGAGAGGGAGGGCTGGTTTCACATGCAGTGTATCGTGTGTTCATTGGTAAAAAATGAAGCCAATTCTTTCACTACTGTCACATATAGACTGAGCCGAATCCTCTACAGAGCAGTGTTGAGTACGCAAGGTCACAAGTGAAAATGGGTGTTGCTGTCATCACTTGTTTATTATAGTGCAGCATGAAGGAGTCCATCAGTATGTTATGGATCCCATCTCTGCCTGACTGTGTTCTTATTAGCACCCTGTTCTTTTTTTGCTGACTACATTTATAGCAAGGGCTTTGTCAAGCAGCCACCATCTGCCTTTTATTCTGTGTGTTTTGACATCTTCTTGTTCTGTGTCACCGCAGCCAGTGAGTTACACAGAAAGCAGAATTGGTGTTGCACAATATAAATGATTTAGCGCTTTTTCAGAACTACAGTGTGGTAACCAGTTCTATGCTCCAAACGTTACTCTAAACAATTCTATACCCTGATATGTCCATTAACAACACCCACCTTTTACAATATGTAGACATTTCACACTGAATAGACAATTTAGATTTTATATTGATTTTCAGTATAAAGTCTAAATGTTTTTTCCTTCTCCATCTTGGAAATACAATGTTTTGTTCTGACACCAACATATAAACCTTTTGCTTGTGTTACAAAAAAAATATTTGAAAACGGATATGTTAAATAAGCTTTAGTAGAAATATTTACCAATGTTCAATCTAGTAAACACTAAGATTAAGCCTTCAGCTAGAAATGAGAAAGCATTTCCTACTGTGCTTCTTTATTGAAGAGTAGACTTAATCCTTATCCAGGAAATCCTGATCGTTTTGATCAGGTTTCGTGATGCTACATTTGATTCTGTAAACTTTTTGGATTTTTATAACCACTTTCTAAATACTTGAGACCAAGGCTTAACAAAATGAGTTGTTTTTCATCAGAGTTGTATGGAAGCGTATCTCTCTGCAGTTTCTCTGGATATTGATTTATAGGCTGGGTTTAGTAAAATTACTGACTGCAAATCCAGCAGAAAGTAGCATTATGTTTAAGAAAATGCATCATACCTTAATTTGATGTCACCCATGAGCGCTTAGATGACTTTATCCAGCCATAATGTGGCCTGGTTTTGTCCCACCTCCAGGGATCTCCTTTGAAGGTCTTCACTTCTCTGGTGTAATGACACACTTGCTTCTCTTTTGGTTGGAACTCAGACCACTGATTCAAAACCGGAATGAACTCACATTCAGATATGTATTCTGATTCTTGCTTTGGCTTGCAGAGTTTTCCCAGAAGTCACATATGTTATGATTAGCCTGTGCCACCATCTGTTTGACTAGACGAGTCGACAGGCAATATGAGGACAGGCAATATTTGGCCTTTGTTTAGCTTGCAAAACTGTATTTTTAGCTATATACTGTATAATGATGCATTGATTAATTAACGGGATCATTTGCATACAGTATTGTAGACCTTTGCACTATAGGTATTGCAAAGAGCATTATTGAAATTATATATAGTGCATCCCTAGTAAAAGCTTGCATTTGTGATGTTAGAGATGTAATCTATAAGCTAAGCTACGATATACAGTAATCCCCCGTTATTCGCGGGGTTTACGTTACAAGAGCACTCGTGTATAGTGAAAAAACGTGTTGTTGTGTTTTGGTAAAAAAAATTTTTATAGTGTAAACCATAAATATGTCCCCACATATACTTCCAGATCACTTTAATTTTCATTTTTAATACATTACCCTTAAAGAAAATGTAAAGATAAACCCAAGGTTCAAATACGGAAAAGTCAGGAATGAGAGAGAGACAGAGAGAGTAAGAGAGAGCGAGAGAGAGAGAGAGACAGAGAGAGAGTAAGGGAGAGCAAGAGAGAGAGTGAAAGACATTAGAGAGAGAGAAAGAGAGAGAGAGAGAGAGCGTAAGGGAGAGCGAGAGAGAGAGAGAGAGAGTAAAAGAGAGTAAGAGAGAGAAAGAGAGAGACAGAGAGAGATGATCCGCACGCTCCGGAAAAGTCACGAGCGAGAGAGAGACAGAGAGAGAGCGCGCGAGAAAGAGACAGAGAAAGAGAGAGAGCGAGAGACAAAGAGAGAGAGCGAAAGAGATAGAGACGATCCGCATGCTCCGGAAAAGTCACGAATGAGAGAGAGATTAAGAGAGAGCGAGAGGGAGAGAGGGAGAGAGCGAGAGGGAGAGAGGGAGAGAGCGCAAGAGAGAGAGAGAGTAAGAGAGAGAGAGAAAGCGACAAAGAGAGAAAGCGACAGAGAGAGAGAAACAGAGAGAGTGAGACAGGCGCGATCCGCGCACTCTGGAAAAGTCACAAACGAGAGAGAGACAGAGAGAAAAAGAGAGAGAGAGCGAGAGAGAGAGAGAGAGAGAAAGAGAGTAATAGAGAGAGAGAGAGAGAGAGAGAGAGAGAGAAAGAGAGTAAGAGAGAGCGACAGAGAGCGTAAGGGAGAGCGAGAGAGAGAGATAGAGTAAGAGAGAGAGAGAGAGGTTTAAATATGGTCGATAACCAGAAAAATGATCTAAACATGAATGAAGCTGTTTTAAGAGCCACAAGCCACAGGCCTTTTTAAATTCTATCTGGGTCATGCTTCCTCTCATGTTCAGAGTGATAAACCACAGTGTCTACGCCACCCACCCACCTACCCACCCACCCACCTCCACTGCTTTTCACAGTCCCTCGCTGATCAGCTGCTGAGAGTAGATCACAATGCTTTGCTGTCTGCCCTGCTGTGGCAGAGGTGTGTAAGGGCTGACACGAAGACACACATAAAGAGCATGAAGTTGTGATATAGTTTATCACAGCTTGCTTCTTCCTCTTTTACTTATGCTCACATGCACACAATGACTCAACCAAGTACTTAGTTGAAAATAGGAGTGGAGCAATAAGCAATTTTGAAAATTGGGACTAAATTATCATTAATAAATACTGACATATATTCATATTTTCAGTTTTTATAACTGCAGGTGTTTTAAAGAAACACTCAAGTCATGAGTGTGGGGTGTGTGGGTGGTTTGGGGATGTGGGCTGTGCTGGGGTTGGGTGGGGCAAGTGTAAAATAAAAAAACCTGGTTATGATAGTTTTTTCAATTGAGCCTACTTAGCCACAGTCACTCACTGGTGACTTGCTGCTGTGTGTGTAAACAAAAATCCATAACTTGAGTTTATCAACCTGGCTGTTTGTGAAGTGAAAGTGAGCATTCTGTCATATGTGAACACACCACAGCACACAGTGTGAACAGCATGAAATTCAACCTCTGCATTTAACCCATTCACCAAGTGAAGCAGGGGGCAGCCAGGAACATGGCGTCCAGGGAGCAGTGTGTGGGGACGGTACCTTGCTCAGGGTACCTCAGCTGTGCCTAGCGGTCTTGGAAATCGAACCCGGACTTTCTGATCGCAGGGCGAATGCCCTAACCACTAGGCTACGAGCTGCCCCAAAATGAATGCTTTCCAAAAAGAAAGAAAAAAACAATGAATTTCATTCATTGATTTCATGGCCATTGTAGGTAATTATTGATTATCCATGCATGAGCCCAGGCCTCGACTAAAAACAGTTAATTTGTTCCATTTACAGGCATAGTCTGATTAACAACCCTTTTATAATGTACTCAGCCATAGGATCATCTCCTTTACCTCATTTATAAACCACACTGACAAGCTTTGACATTGTAAAGAGGCTATTCTTACAGTAATAAAGAGATATTTATTATATGATATGAAATATTGAGTGATGAACAAAAATAGTGTCAGTGATTAAAATATTAACTACGTTTGTGTTCTGTGTCATAAAGCACTGTTGCGTGATTGGCCTGTGCCTCCCATCTGTTTGACCTTCTAGTTCTCTGAAGCATAGCAGGCAATATGAGGATATTATTTATATAGCAAATAAAGTTATGCACTTTACAGTCAGTCTCAGAACCTGGTGTAGTTCCAGACACAACAGTTCAGTCAATATTGGGTTAGATGTGGATATTAATAGAGCCCCCCATGGTCCAGTAACAGATTCTCATCTGGTTCATATCATCATGCAAGCTTTACACTGTAGGAGCCTTGCAGTGAGGGTTTTGTAGCATGTAATCACAATAACATTACCAAAGTCAAAACAGACTGAAGTTCACAATCACAAATGCGTCTCATGTACATATCTGCTGATACCGATGCCAACACATAAACGTTTATAAGATGTGAAACCAGGCCAAACAGCATTTTACGGGCTTTGAATACCTGTTGGTGTTCTGAATAAGTGCTTCAGTACTCAATTAAAATCCTGAAAAACATAATTATGTGTATAATAATTACACTTGGCCATCACTTTAAGTACGGTATTTGAACAAAAGTGTCGGATGCTTGACCATTACACAATGACATTGCATTTAAATACATAGACTAATATGGACCTGGTCCCCCTTTAGCAGCTACAACATCTTCTAATCTTCTTGGAAAGATTTCCAAAAGATCTTATAATGTTTCTGTGGGAATTACTTCGCCACCAACAACTCATCTAACCTTTATGGACCTTGCTTTGTGCACTGGGGCACAGTCATGCTGGAAAAGAAAAGGGTTTTCCCCAAACTGTGTCCACGTTGGAAGTTGGAAGCATGGCATTGTACAAAATATCTTGGTCTGCTGAAGCATTAAGACCGTCTTTCACTGGAAGTAAGCGGCCTAGCCAAACCCCCCTCCCCCCCAAAAAAAAGGTGTGTCCCAATGCTTTTGTTCATATAGTGCATGTGTGTTCATTTTAGATAAATATTTAGCCAAATATTAAATGTTGTAACTGAATTCCTTTTGACATTGAACATTTCGAAGATGTACTGGAATGTAATGTCGGATAATGAGTCTGAGAAGTTGTATTATTTGAGTCAGTCTTGATAAAGACATTATAGAGAAATGAAACATTGCATATGCTGCAAAATGAACAAAAAGCAGACACTTTAGCACAGTTGGCCAGCATTGTTTAAACACTGTTTTTATAGAGTACAGTAAACGTGGTAGACACGGAGAAGTCGGTAAGCCGTGCAGTTAGTTTCAGAACGCTCCTAGAGGAGTTAGAGTCCACACCAAGATGAACCCGCGTTCTGAACACACACACAGGTATATAAAGCGACTCAGAGGAGTCAGAGTACTCACGGTACCGGAGTGTTGGATCTGGAATTGAGACGAGGAGACATGTCATGAAGCTCAGCAACTTCAATATCAGTGTGAAGAATGACACTTACTTCCTGTTTATATACCTGACGTGAGTCAACTCCGGTGCCTCGTGACGTCACGTGATCAGGTGCGTGTGACACCAAAAAGAAAAGCTTGTACTCATATGACTATGATATATAATTGTAGACCCTTCCAAAACTAATTAATACAGAGTTTGATGACTCTTTATTCTCAGATGTCCATTGCTACAATCATGCCAAATGCTAGCAATGTTGGTTCACATTATATGGTTTTCCTTGTTGATGTTTAGTGTTTGTTTTGGTTCTGTGTCTGGTTATTGTCTTCTCTTTGTGATTTTTGGACACCTCTGTGCTCTGTGTTTCTGCTTGCTCATTGACTCTTGAATCTTCCATTACAGTGATGCTCTGACTTAAAGAATGTTGATAGGGTGACTTGGGTGACTTTTCCAGTCTTTGTTTCCATTAGAACTGTAGGGATGTTGGTAAGTGCTGTATGTTTTCCGTGTTTGAAGGCAGCAAGAGCTCTCAACCTGTTTTATTTTCAAAACTGGCAGCGACAGGGGGTCTAATCTACTTCTGTATCAGAGTAGGTTCACTGTGACTTTTTCGTCTTTCACTTTGTCCCAGGGCTATTGGATTTGGAGTCTAGCTTGCCAGACTGTCTGACTGCATTACAGATAGTCTTTCTTTGCTCCTCTATGGAAGACTCTTTCTTGGCCCTCCTTAGAGCTGGATACAGGGCAGGAAATCTCCTCAAACATCAAAATCATAAGGGACCCATGATTCAGTGTTTTTTTCATTGAGTCTGAAGCTCAATGTATTTGGCACTATTAATGATCAGAATAACCCTTTACAACTGTGGGAAAATGTAATTAAGGCTCCAGTTATATCATGCAAGCCAGCAATGACTAATACAGTAAGACAGGACAGTTGGTCCTAGATGAAAATGAATAAACACTTTTGATTGTTTTGAAAAACAAAACTGATAGACCCCTGCCATTTAATTAGGTGAATGCAATGCAATGAAATTGTGCTTTGTATGTTCATACATATGCTGTTATTCAGGGTGAAAATGAAATTAACATTTGAATCAGCCTTAGATTCTAATAAGAATGTATTAGGCCAGGAGATGTACACCACTTGTGTCTTCAGTGATGGTAGTCACACTTGATGAAAGCTTTTTACTGTGCTTTTATTTTTGGAAAAGATGTATGATAGTCCACTAGATAAAAGGCTGGTGCAATTCTGCAGTTTAATAGGACACAATAGCGTAACTCGGTTATAGGGACAGCAAAAAAGGCCCGCTGGATGATACTGTATTTGCACCAGAAAAGGGTCTCTGTTAAATCCTTTTAACATGCAAATCAACAGAAAGCATTTGCAGATCAATGAAGAACGAAGTATGATGGCTATGGGTTTGTATGCACATGCAAATCAACTATGTAAAAACAACAACAATGAAAAGGCTATTATTTCACCCAAAAATGTTCTTCAGTATATTGTCTCCCTTCTATAACCAGCGTATCATGCTTTGGATGGCAGCTGAATGTGTGGGCTGTTTGAAAGTGCCAGAAAAATACCATTGTGTTGGTGCTAGCACTTTTTTCTTTGGTAGCGTGACTAGGTAACCAGTAATTGGTGTAATTGTGTTTCACCACGTGTGTGGGTATGTTAAAACACTGTATTCTTAAGAACCCCTACTGCATTCCACCTTCAACTGCATTGTAATTATCTTTGTAGGAAGGCTGAGCCAAGTCCTTGTGTTGGAGATAATCACTGAAAAATGTTTATGTATTGATCCGCCAGTGAAGAATGTGGCAGGATATCTTGACAGACGGATAAAGCAAGGATGTTTCATAATAATTCCAGTGCTATTAATTATTTCAGACTTGACATGTGTGCAGGCAGCACTATTTCATGTCCTGTAGTGATGGGGGGTGGGTTTAGACATCGCTGGGTGAAAGTAGCCGGTGGAATAGCTGCTTACACATGCAATGCAACATTAAAATGTTATGCAAACAATTTCATAATGTATTTAAACTCTTTAAACTCTTTAATACCAAAAAAACAGCTTTAGTCACTCTACATAAATTAATTGTGCTTGTTTTTATGAAAAAAGTCTCATTCCACAGAAACATAAGTCAGAATTGTGCTCAATAACAGTGTTAAGAGATTTTTTTAGTTAATAACAATTAGCTATCCCAGTTCTATTCTTACTGTGTGCCTTCATTTGCTCCGAAACTACCACAGTAAAAAAGGCAACGTGGTGACTCTTCTATACAATGATACAAAATGCCGTATTATTTGGATTGATAGGGTGAATTGTCTGATTATTTAATAGTAATTTTTTTGCTAATAGATTTACATACTTTCCCCTGATATTTCTGATATACATACTTTATCTCCAGGTTAAGGATCTTATTAATAGATCTATCTTTCTCATAGAAGACCACCTAGAGACCTCAGAATTGTACAAGTGAGTTAATTCCCAACAGAAGTGCACATTTATGAATCTATGGCGCTAAAAGTGAAATGTGCTCCACACACCCGTAACAGTTGGTGGCGATAGTCCCAACCACCAATAATGTAAGAGGAGATGCGGCTTCTTCACGCACTTTTTAGCCACCGAAATCATAAGCAAAATGGAGATAGTCATGAAAGCTATGCTGCAAGGACTACTGTCTGAAAATAATACGTCAGTTGTGCTCAAGGATATTTCCGGCCGGTCTGATATAAATGATGGCTTGAAAACGCAATACGCCAGCTGCAAGACTTGTAGACAACCGATTAAGTACCACTCAGACTGTGTGTGTGTGTGTGTGTGTGTGTGTGTGTGTGTTTATGGATGGATGGATGATTTGCATTCAACATGAAACACACTGTGCATTGTTAAGATGACTTTCAGTTCAATAAAATAACAATTTACATTTTGGATTTTTATTCAACTAAGCGGGGCATGCTGTGATCTGTACTTTATTTTTTTTTTATTTACTGTAACTGACCGATTCCAGCCAAAAAAACAATCCGGGAGTGGGAGGGAATGGGAATTATTCTTCTGGGATTGGGACGGGATGGGAATTTCCCCCAGTTTTTTATCGGAATGGGGAGGGAGAATTTTTTTGTGGGAGTGGGATGGGAGAGGTTTAAAACCTGTGTTTTTGGCTTGACCTGTCCATCCATGATCTATGATTTATATCACTCTTCCATTGCCGATGTGTTAGATGAGCATGCTCCGATTTTAACTAGGTCTGTTCCCATGTCCCGCTCTGCTCCTTGGTATAACATGGAGCTATGGGCCATGAAGGCCAAAGGCAGACAGCTGGAACGTCTATCTAAGAAAACGGGTTTAACTTTACACTACCTGGCTTTTATATGGCAAGCACTATAAAACTAACTTGAATGTAGCTCATTCGTCCTACATTTCCAAAACTATCAGTACAGCAACTAATAAGCCTAAATCACTCTATACTATGGTTAATCGGCTGGTTCAGCCTCCTACTCTGAATCCCCCCTTACAGGAATCTGATGATCTATGTTGCTCCTTTCTGCGTTACTTTCAAGATAAACTGGATGCATTATGTGGGCCTCCTGCCATAGAATCAACCACTACTACTTGGAAACAACTTCAGTCTTCTCAAACACTCAATAGCTTCCTTCTTACAAACCCCACCTTGATTAAAGACTTAATACAAACATCCAGCCCTTCTTCATGCCATGTTGACCCTGCACCAATTTTCCTTCTGAAAAGCTGCTCTTCTTCTATCTCTGCTTCAATCTCTCATCTTATAAATATGTCTTTTACCTCTGCTACTGTTCTAGTTGCACTCAAAACAGCTGCTATTACTCCTATTCTTAAAAAGCCTATATTGGACCCTGGTGATTATGTAAATTATCGTCCAATTTCTAACTTACCGTTTGTATCTAAAATTATGGAAAAGGTTATAGTCACTTAGCTGCAGTCATTCCTTGCCTCCAACAACCACTTTGAGAAATTTCAGTCAAGTTTTCGATCTCAACATAGCCCTGAAACCGCACTAGTACGGGTTGTAAACAATCTACTTCTCTCCTGTGACTCAGGTAATCTTTCTATACTTTTATTACTTGACCTTAGCTCGGCTTTTGACACTGTTTCCCATAAGGTATTACTCTTTCGCCTCTCAGAGATTAGTATCTCAGGAGCAGCGCTCGCTTGGCTCTCTTCATACTTGGCGGGCAGACAATATTACATTACCATGCACACCCACAAATCTCCAATTGTCCCCTTTAATATGGGTGTCCCGCAGGGCTCAGTTTTAGGCCCAATATTTTTTATCATATATATTTTGCCTCTTGGACAAATCATTCGTAAGAATGGTCTTCAATACCATTGTTATGCTGATGATATTCGGGTATATACTTCTTGCCACCCTGATTCCATACACCAGATCGCTGTGCTAGTATCATGTGTTAATGAGATAAAGGATTGGCTTAGCTCTTGCTCATTAAAATTGAATCTATCTAAAACAGAAATTCTAATTATTGGATCTCCAACTCAAACAAGAAACATTCAATATCCCCTTAGACTTGATCTGGAAGTTACATCGATTTTCGCTACTGTTAAAAACCTAGGTGTCATTCTTGATCCCTCATTAAACTTTGACGCTCACGTCAGTCAACTGTCTAAAGCTGCATTTTTTCATCTCTGGCGTATTGCCAAACTCCGCCTTTTATCACATCTCGTCTTGACTACTGTAAAGCTCTTTTCTCTGGACTACCAGCACGCTCTATCTCCCGTTCACAGCGCATTTAAAATTCTATTGTGAGAATGTTAACATTTACCAAACGATCTGATCACATTACTCCCATTCTTTCAAATCTCCACTGGCTTCTTGTATCACTTATAAAATCCTTCTGCTTACTTTTAAGTCACTCCATGGTCTTGCACCATCTTATCTCTCTGACCTCCTCACCCCATACCTTCCTGCTCGTCTACTCCGATCTTCGGGAGAGCGACTTCTTTCTGTTCCTAGATCTCGTCTTGTATCAATGGGTGGGAGATCTTTTTCTGTTATGGCTCCTAAACTCTGGAACTCGCTGCCACTGTGTCTTCGTTCCATAAGTACACTGAAAGAGTTTAAATCCAAACTCAAAACACACTTGTTTAACCAATGCTACCAATTTTCACTGGAGTCTTCTGAAACCATCTTTGAAACGGATGTATTTGATGCCATACTGCAAATGAAACTGCTGTACTTTGTTGTATTGTGAATGTTTTTTCTGTCCTTCTATGTATATTTTGTTTTTCTGATTGTAACTGTACAGCGTCCTTGAGCTTGGGAAAGGCGCTATATAAAATAAACATTATTATTATTATTGTTATTACTATTTATAAATAATTTACTCCCGTGTCACCCTCTCACGATCGCAAAGTCAACATAAAAATCACGTGGAAATTCAAACACGATTTCAATATTTCACATATTGACAGTGGCTCATCGATGCCCGAAAATGAAATAATTACCCAGCTACATTTGCGAAAGAATCCAAAAGCAATGACATATTTTTCCTTCCTATGATAGCCCGACAGGCAGGGTGGAGATAGAATTTGGCAGCCCGACTCGAAGACACAATAGCCCCGGGACGTCGGGCTAGCGATTTTGTGAGCTCTGTGCATATAAAACTGAGAGGTCTATGACTTGCTCAAGTTTTATCACAAAAGCTCCAGGGCTGCCTGCCTGTCATGGTGTGAAATCTCTCTTGCACAGGCCTGAGCTTGGAATGGGGCTTTTTAGCATTGAGGCAGTTATAATTGACTGCTCAGTCTTCAGGCAGTCTGATTATCAATTACTCGTGTCTGGAAGGGTGCCTTGTGTGGCAGCCTCACATTAGTTGACTCTTGGAGCTACACTATTTTACATGACTTTGGTTTTTTATATGAATCTGCTGTGATTAGTTGGCATTTTGCATGATGATAATGTGTATTTTAAATTCTCATCTTGGTCTCTTTTACACTTAACAGAACATAATGGGTCATACCTTTTATATGCAATTTGTACCACAGTATCTTTCTGTATTTTAAGTATTTTAAAAGCTTCCTTGTTCATTTTCCAGTCAAATATTTTGAAATTGTTGGAAGGAAATGCTTGGTTAATTCATCATTTTAATTATTTTGAGAGCTTTATACAATCCATGACAATTGATTACAATTGTCGAAATAATTAGTGGATTACCCAAAATTCTAAACAATATTGACAGTCCTAGCTTAAATGTGAGAATCTGGGGACAGAAATATTCACATGGTAATGGTATGAAAGCAGATAAACTTCACTGTATTCCCACAGGAATCATAATAAAATGTTTCAATACTTTGGGATAATGACTTTAACTATATTTTGACAGACTGAATCTGAAGCACCTTAATTTCTGTCCAATAACAGTTTGAGAAGTGCTTCTATCTACTACGTTTGTCATGTTTTTATTTCCAGCAGTATGTCTGAATGTAAAGCTTCGGGTGTGATGGTAAGATGGACCCGTTGAACATCTATTGCTACAAAAGTTCCAAAGCCAGAGCTTTGAATTCATCTGCGCATTAGAGCTCATGATAAGCCAAACACTGACATAATCACCACTCATGTTTGCAAAGCCAAATCATCTCTTTTGCAATAAAATTGGTATAAATTGGGTTACATTAATGGGTCTTTCAGTTCCTGAGAGCTGAGTATTTAGTAGACCTTCTAATGCATACCAATGCTCTTGAAACCTCTTGAAAACTTGAAACCTAATTTATGGGATTTGTTAACTTGTTATGGGTTAGGAGCAGTGATCAATCTTATGGGTACAGATTAAGGGAAGTGATAAGGCTTATCGATATAGAGTAGAGACTAAGGGGTAAGGACAGCGATAAGACTTATGGGTTCGGATTAAGGGCAGTGATAAGGATTATGGGTATGGAATAGGTACAGTAAAAAACCTTAGGGCAGTAATAAAGTTTATGGGTAAGAGGTATGGGCAGTGATAAGTCTTATATCTACAGATTAAGGACAGGGATAAGTCTTATGGACAAGGGGTAGGTACAGTGATAAGTCTTATGTGTATTGGGTAAGGATGGTAATGAGGGTTATGGGTATGGGGTATAGACATTGATGAGAGTTATGGGTATGTGGTAAGGACAGTGATGAGAGTTATGGGTATAGGGTATAGACATTGATGAGAGTTATGGGTATGTGGTAAGGACAGTAATGAGGGTTATGGGTATAGGGTAAGTACAGTGATGAGAGTTATGGGTATGTGGTAAGGACAGTGATGAGGGTTATGGGTATAGGGTAAGGACAGTGATGAGGGTTATGGGTATAGGGTAAGGACAGTGATGAGGGTTATGGGTATGTGGTAAGGACAGTGATGAGGGTTATGGGTATAGAGTAAGAACAGTGATGAGGGTTATGGGTTTGTGGTAAGGACAGTGATGAGGGTTGTGGGTATAGGATAAGGACAGTGTTGAGGGTTGTGGGTATAGGATAAGGACAGTGATGAGGGTTATGGGTATAGGGTAAGGACAGTGATGAGGGTTATGGGTATAGAGTAAGAACAGTGATGAGGGTTATGGGTATAGAGTAAGAACAGTGATGAGGGTTATGGGTATGTGGTAAGGACAGTGATGAGGGTTGTGGGTATAGGATAAGGACAGTGATGAGGGTTATGGGTATAGTGTAAGGACAGTGATGAGGGTTATGGGTATAGGGTAAGGACAGTTTGGAGGATGGATGGGATGAGAACTAGATTTCTAAAGGATAGTCCTTGAAACACTGAGTCTTTTCTGCTTGTGCAACCCCTTGAGGGTGTTTTTACAGTGTACATGCACTCACCTCGAATTTTTGTGTGAGTGTGGGTTATTTACTCTATCAGAATGTTTCACTTTTTATGGTACTTTGAATTTTACATTACATCTTGCCTGATTCCAGTTAATAGATTCTAGTTTATTGGAAAAAGAAAAGGTTTGTAGAGATGGTCAAAAAAATAAGCCCAACAAGAACAGCATGCAACATCACACTTGGATTCTTATTGCTGGTTTCAGTTGGCTTTGGGCTTTGCCTTCAGCCAGCCAATGTTTGATTTTTATCCACTTATTTTAATAGGAAACATAAATGCTGCTTCTGCTGCATCAGACAAAATGTCATTTCAGTTGATATGTTATCCAATTAATATATTTGGTCAGCTCCAGTATGCTATCAAACATTCAGTAAAGGCAGAGCTATCAGCAACTGATGGCAACCTTGTGTGGACTCCAATGTTACTGATGTGATTTACTGCTTAAAAAATACCGGAAACCTAAAATAATCTCTAAAATAATCTCATTGCAAGCCAGTGGCTAGATGACAACTCCCAAATAAGTCTATTTTTGCTACATTTTAATATTTGCAGTATTGACATGTTGTTGTTTGAAGACATTTGCTGTTGCAGTATTAATGCTCTGTAGTATGCTTACAGTCGTGTCAGAATTATTATTGTTTTTTCAGATAATGAACTTATTATTTTAGAAAATTACTGGATACAGAAGAAGCAGAATCAGATCTCATTCTACACAGAGCTTAGAAAGTGCACTGGATAAAATTGTTGGTAATTAGATTTCAAGCCTGGAAACCATCATTTGTATTTAAACTCACAGGTTACAGGTTATAGGTGTAGGCAAACACTAAAGCGTCGTTTGAAAGAGAAAGGATAAGTCAGCCTGTGTGTCTGTGTATACCATACTGAATATGAGAAAACAAAAGAAGAGGAAAGAAGTGCCTGGCGGTTTGAGAAACAAAATTGTAGAAAAGCATGGACAGGACCAAGACTATGTCCATCAGAATTTCCAAGCTGGGTCTCCATTGGACATTATGGGTATTTCAGAAGGAAAATGACTTAAGAATACAGCAAGGGGGGCAAAATTATTGAGGGTGCCAGTTCTATTTGGTACCATTTTTTGTTCTGGGTAGACAAATAAAATAAAATAAAGCTGTTTTAGAGTAAATCATGTTCATTCAGAGCAATATGTAAGTGATTTGGAGAAAAACACAAGGGTGCCATTATTTCTGGCCAATTCTGTATATACTGTAATTGACTCACCTATACAGGTGAAACTGTATAGAAAGTTGTGATTGTATGATTTGTGGTTTGCACTTTGTACTAAGCTTCTTTAACAGATGTCCAGCACAAAGTCTGCAATATTGAGCAAAATGTATTCAGATTACAAACGTTAATGACACGTAAAAAATATCATTGTTCATCCAAAGCAAATGTTATTTCTGTTGCGGCATGCAATAGTACTGTATTATCCTCTTACACTTTCCACAGGCAGAAGAAAAAAAGTAGATCATACGAACCGTGTTCTTGTTGACACATTTTGCATCTCTCATTAATGATGCAGGACGCAGGGAGCATCTCAGAAGTGCTGTCATGAAAGCAATATAAGGCAGCATCAAATACTGCATGCCAGACTTTGATTTTTTTTTTTTTAGCTTTTCAGAATGTCTGTATAAGTTAATTTTGTTTGTTATTTTTGCCATTTTCTCCCTCGTCTGCATCACACTTTAGCCCTAAACAAAGTCAGAACCTTTATAAAGGTTGCCATATTTCCTGCTGGAATGTAATAAAACATTCACTGTGTAAATCACTGTTGAATCTTGGAGATATGATATCAGGAAAGAACACTTCAAGTAACAAATCAAGTTCCAAATTTTCTCTGCCCCAATCCCCTACTGAGCCTGTGGGCCAAACACATGCTTACATGCACTCACAAGGCTTCTCAATGGTAGAACACAACTTTTTAAAGGAACACTGCTTAATTCATACGTGATGCTACAATCTGTATTTTTTTTGTCATGACTGCACAGTGTAGGAGTTGAAAAATTGGAGAGACAGCACAAAGCAAAAGGGTTCGGGGCAATATGTTAACATGAAATAATAAGACAGAACAAGGTAGAGGAGCAGCACAAGGGGAAATAATAGAACAGCATGAGGTTGAGAGACATTGTGAGTTTAAAGGGAGAGAGGCAGATAGAGGGCCATTTTGAGGTATAGAAGCTACACTTTATGTATTGGGACACCTGATCGTTACGTCAACAGGGACTCTAATGATGCTGCTTTTAAAAACATAGACTTTAGACTGTGGAGTTGGTCCCCCCCTTTGCATTTATAAAAGCTTCCACATTTCTTGGAAGGGTGTTTCTGTGGGACTTCGTGCACATTCATTCTGTAGAGCCTTTAAAGGTTCAGGAACTGATGTTTGGTGAGAAGAAGCGTCTCACAACCTCTGTTCCAGTTAATCCCAAAAGTGTTGGATGGGGTTGAGGTCAAAGCTTTGTGTGAGTTTTTCCACACCGAACACATCCAACCATGTCTTTGCTGAAATAGAAAAGGTTCTCCCCCAAACTGTGTCCATCAAGTTGGAAGCATGGTGTTATCTAAAATGTCTCCCAAATCAAATGCCCTTCACTAGCCCAAACCCTGAAAAACAGCATGTCCTGATACTTTTTTCCATATAGCGTATGAGTTGAAAACATGCGAGACAGCATGAAATGGTGAGACAAGATGAGATGAAAAGCAAGAGAGAGGCCGAGAGGGTAGTAAGACAGCATGAGGTAGAGGAGCAGTGCTGTAGTAAGACCGCTTGAGGTAAAAGTCAGCATGAGGCAATGAACAAGGACAAGGATACCGAGAGGCAGAGAGGGAAAACCAATAGGAGAGATAACCAAACAGGAGCAGGCTGAGGCCGTGAGAAAGACAGAGTTACCAAGGCAGCATGAGGAGGAATGCATCCAGGTAGAGATTCAGCTTGAGCTGGTGAAAAAAAGCCAAGTGGACAGGTAGCATGAGGTAGAAATACACTCCAGCAAAAATAAAGTTAAAAGATACCTAGAAAAAGGATAGGGAAGCAGCAAGAAAGCAAGAGGTGAAGAAGGCAGACAGAGAGACGGAGAGGCACTGAAAAATAATAAGGTAGAGAGACAGCGTGATGGGGCAGCATGAATTAGACTACATGAGCCTGGGGGAGGCAGAGAAGCTAGATGATTATCCATGTGGTGGTGCTGCTGCTACTGCATGGAGCTCTAATTATAACATGTTTGTAATCCCTCTCTATTGGACTCTATGTCAGCTGGGTGGTCTTCTAAAAGAGAAGCACCTTCCAGCTGCAGAGCTATCTGCACAAATTACATTGCTGTAATCAATTTTCAGATGTAGCTTTGTGCAAGGTAGATCCTTATCTTTATGAAAATATCAGTCTGTTGGTATTTTCAGACCATACCATGTCTGAGTTCTTGTCTCACACAGGTTCAATCAAAGTAGGGCAGTCAGTTTATAGTAGGATTAAATATCCATGAAGTATATATGCATATTTAAAGAATATTGGGATGTAAAAAGACAGATGATGTCTGAGTGGCTCGTGCTTTTGTTCAGCATGGGTTGTATTTCTCCTCTATTTTTGTCCTGATTACTGACAGGGAGCTTTTTATCTGTGGAGCTAGTTCCACCTACTGGTGGTCATCTTAAACTGCAGCTGAAAAAATAGAGCTGCATCAGAAGGAGGCGGTACAGTCAGAAGTGCACAGATCTAACATTTACTGAATCTGTGTCAAACTTACTTGTCTTACACGGCAGTTGCCAGGAATAGTCATTGTACTATTTAAAAAAATTTTTTTTTAGGAAATATGACTCTTGAAAAATACCCATGAATTTAAAATGTCATTAAAGTGAACCATGGAACCTTTTCATATTCACTATGACAGATTAAACAGAACAAGTGGTTATTATCTTCTGTAGCACTTCAGTGCCCACTGACTGAACAGTGTCTTGAAAACATGGTTGTTTGAACTGGCATAACAAAGTCAGTGTAGGCCAAAAGGATTATATTATAGTCATGAAATTACGGAGCAATATGATGTGTATTCGTTTTTCGGTTCATGTCTAGCATTCATTGACTGAGTATCTTTTTCTGTCCCATTCTCTG
>JBBJLR010115260.1:0-15000 GCA_037577145.1 Brachypetersius gabonensis | reverse complement strand
GGTCCAGGAACCTATTCATGTTTTGGTACTGACCAGCCAAGAACCAGCACCAGTTTAGTGTTAGTTCTGTACTCCCATCCCTAGTGAGGGCTGGTCAAAATAGCTTACATTTTTATAACAACCTCACAGATCCCATTCCTACACTACATTTCACAAGTCTGGAATAAATGTTTTTAATTAAATGAAAGTGAATTCGGACTTGTGTAACTGCATCAGTTTCAAATAGTAGGAAGCTTGGAGGGAAAAGAGGGATAAAGCAAAATGTCTTTTTAGTTTTTGATATTGAAATGGACAATATGAGTTTTCATGTGTATAAAATTACATCGCGATTCAAAACTTTTGAACACTATACCCACCATATTAATGAAGGTCAAATTACAGACAGGCCGGAGTGAAATGTCACCGCGGTCAATGACAAAAACAACGCAGCACATGTCTATTAACAGCTTTTCTTAAGTTACTGTGAGGTCAGTTTAAATATGTTCACGTGTAGAGCATCAGACACGTAGACCTCATTTACGCGGGGGACATACACCACCACTTTTTTCGTGATCCATTTCACCTTCACTTCTCACGACCTTGGAAGTTAAAATTTGATGAGATGGCACACACTAACACACACACACACAAACACACATACACACTAACACAAACACACACACAAACACACACACAAACACTCACACACACACACAGAAACACACACACACACAGAAACACACACACACACAGAAACACACACACAAACACTCACACACACACAGAAACACACACACACACACACACACAAACACACACTATCCAGGCATCTACTTTAATCTAGAATTAGAAATCAAGTAACTTATTATTAAAATATATTTCTATTTAAAAATATATTTCAATTGATTTATATTTTTATTCTGTTTCATCCTATTTTTTTTTACAATGTATTGTATTTTGTATTTTCTAGTTATTGTGCTGTCCCTCGCTGTCTTCAAGCGTTGTCTGAAGACCCACCTCTTAAAGGAGCACCTTGGTGACTAACCAGTCCTCTCTCTTATGCATCATTTCCGACGTATTAAAAAAAATCTTGATCACTTACCCTCTTAACTGTTTTCCTTACTTCTGTAATCTCTGACCTTTTTTCTGACAGGCTTTGTTACGGCAGCAGGAACTTGGTTAAAAGCAGATGTGGATTTGAGTATAGCTTTACAGGTATGAAGAACAGATATGGACGATTTAAGCAGCGATGGACATTATTCTGGATGCCGTAAACGTAAGCGTGAACGTACTGTTTCAGGATTGATTCAGGTTCCGTTTCTCTGCGCGTTGTATGTGTTGTATGTGACAAATAATACACATCTTGAATTGTTCATAAATGTTTTATTGCTTTATATGACTTTCAAAACAGACTCGTTTCAAGACACAAATGTATCTACCCCACCGTGATGTACAATGTCGTCTACGCAAGCAGGCAGACTGTGAACTACCCCTCCATAATGTATAAATACAACAATAGTAGTTTGGGGGAGGGGGTCTAGCTCTTGATCAGGGGCTACAGAACCCCCCCAGTATCCCCCGTAAGCAGGTAAACATTACAAAAAAAACATACTGTAAATACGTCAAACTTCATTTCAGAGGAAATTACACTGGACTTTAAGACACTGTGAAGTTCAAGCGGTCTTTAAAAGTTATACTTTAAAAGTTTTCTTTAAAACATTTAGCAGCATTTAAGCAGGAAATCCTCAACAATTTTCTGGCAGATGCTACTTTTGCCTGTGTGTTTTTGTTGTAGCCCCTTAATGTCACACAGCAATACATTTTGATACTGTACGATGATACTGATACATTCCTTTTACTTTTAGTGATATATTTATATTTATATATAAACAATGAGCATCACATCCACGACATAGTGAAATTCTGTTTAGAAACAGAAATAACTCATGATATGTATTACATGACAGTTAACTACAGTTCATTACATTTGCTGTTTTTCAGACTGTTTTAAAGGAAGTCCTGACTGAATCTTTAGGTAAATAGTCAGATGCCTCCTGTAATGTAGTGCTTCATTTGATTCATGTATGAATTTAAAATGGCAGTTTGGCACATTAAGGAGCAGATACCAGAGTTCGTGTTCATGTACCACAAAAAAGAACCCAACTGGCCAAAGAGTAAAATCTGCCATAAGCATCATGATTGGGGCATTCTTTAAGAAAAAATAGAGCAAAACCTTCCCATCAAAACTAGCTGTCACAGACACAGATTCAACTCCTGCAATACTCAGGAGTTGAGTCACTAACATCAATTTAAATATCATCAGCTATAATACATTCACAGCTGAACAACATCTGTTACTTGGTACTAACGGCTGATGCTTAATCCTAATTACATTCACCAGAAACAGTTTACAGTTAGACTGAAAAACACTGTATTTAAAATCACAGATCTCATCAAAAAGTGCTAGGCTTGTGAAAGTAATTTGGTTTCAAAAGGGTATAAGATGAAGCTAGATTCATATTGGAAAAAATAAATAAATACATTTCATGACTTCCTATTATAAAAATGAGATTAATTTTTTATGATGATGAAGCTAGATTTGTGTAGTGTCTGTTTATAGGCCGGAAACATTCAGACTGTGATTAAACACAGCATTAGACAGGATTAATCCCTGTCTAACAAACCAACCCATAAACATCTAACATTAAAATAAGAGATTTTGAAAAAGAGATCTATTCTAGATTATCTATTACAGCACCCGACATTTAAAGTGCAATGTCACATACAGTAAAAGGGGGCATAAAGTTTAAGTCTCACCCTCAACACGTGAAGAAAGTGCATGTCGTTTTAAAAGCCATTAGCGTTAACAGCAACAAACATAAGTCACTTAACTCATTCTTATTCAACCTAAATTTAGAATGACATGGGAAACTATTTGTTCCTATTGGTCTAAAATACACTTTTGTAGCTATACCTTTTATAACTTTTATCAGTACCCAGATAGTGAATAGATTAAAAGTTCATGAAGCTCTATGGTATTTAAAGCATCAGATGTGGGCAGGAATGGGTTAAATAAATAAAGCACTTAGTTCTAATGGATTCATGTTAAAAGTAGTCCAAAAGCAGTACAACTAGTTGAGAGTACTTTGCAGGAGTTCTATGTTTGATAAGAGACCACATTAGAGTTGAATGTGTCTGTAGTTAACCTAAATACAGAGCCAGAAACGTTTCTTTGACCAGTTTAACCAGAAAAATATCTTTAAGCTCCTTGGTGGTAGTTGATGTTACTCCTCTTCATTTTGGTCAGCCAAATACTTAAACCTTTTCATGAGCTCCTGGACCAACTTCTTCTCTGCTTCCTTCAGATTATCCTCCCAATCTGAAGATCAAACAAATAATAGGGCAGTTATTAGATACGGCATCTCTGTATTGATGAGTATCAGGACGACATCGGGACATCTGGACGGATCAGTTACCAGACGGAACAAATCATGTAACAAATCTAGCCTGTAACAAAACCAGCACACATGTGGGATTTCTTGTTGTTTTCTGTGTATTTCTTTCTGTGGAGTTATAGGGTGTTTGGGTAGTTTGAGTATTATAGCCTGCATTTAGACATTCGTGTTAAAGGAAAAGTTTGGTAAAAAGCTCTTCATTAAGCTGGCACAGACTTGTTTATGCGGCTGAAGGCACAGTCTGACTAACTGTGAGCTATAAAAATGAACAAAACCTTGCAGCCAAACACTGCAGCTTTTAGACAACAGGGTCTGTTTTCTCAAACTATGCTGATCAAGAATCAGTTTATGTGACAAAGACCGTAACCCAGAGGAATCGAATCGAAAATCCTTTGTGAATACTAGCCTTAGTAAAAATGGAATTTTGCCATGCCTATGTGATGAATACAGAAAAGCATCCAAGTGCAGTGTTTCAAAAATCAAGGTTTATTTAAATGACAGAGTCCAAAAGGCAAATGAGAAAAACCAAGTCCAGAGCAAAAAAGGGTCAAAACCAGAAAATCCAATACACCAACAAGTCAAGTCCGATGATCAAAAGCGTGAATCCGATAGACAGAAACAGGTCAAAATCAGGAACGTGAACAACAATGAAGAAGGCTTGGTAACTAGGCAGGGCTTAGTATACTTCGCACTGTAGAGATGTCAGAAGTGGGTATAAATACATTCCTGTGCCTAGTATTCAGGTGATCCTGATCTCTGCCTAATTGGTCTGGCTGAAAACCTGGAGTCTTGTTCTGGATGGGACTGTTCATTAGCTTCCAATTGAGACTCCACTTCACCTCCTGTTCCAGACCTTACAGCCTAGCAGTTAATGGGATGTATGTCTTTGTAGCAGAGAATGAATGTGTCGTTCTTACCTGGATGAGTGCAGGTCAGATCAACAGAAAATGTAGCTTTAGATCCCTGAGCCTCAGTGTCCTCAAACAAAGGCTGCTGCAGATTTCTCTGTTTAAACCAGTCATCTAGGCAGTTTCTTAAAGAAGAGTGTTTTTCTGCGACACACAAATAAAAGATATTATTAGGACTCGATCTATCAGTGCAATTTCTGCTATGCTTTGTTAGCATCACCATATTTGGCTGAATTCATCATTCACAAGTCACTGCATGTAAGAGAGTTAGATCTGAATTCTGACCTGTCTCCGCCCCCAGCAATCCCAGAATGCGCTTGCTGAGAAGATTTCGATTTTCTTTCTTGGTCCTTTGGCTTTTGCTCACCATGGTGTAGTCTTGGAATCGGAGCATTAAAGTGATTTTATGCTGATGAGGTTTGAAAGAGAAAGTGAGCGGTTGTTGATCAACAGATTTCAGTAATTCATTAATCTGTGCTTCAAGGTCCTCTGTGGGCAAAGCCTCGTAGCCAAACAGCAAGGGCAGAGTGCACCAGGCTTTCTGCAGAGCATCCAGCTTTGCTTCAGCCTCTGTGGAGCCTGTAGATAAGATATATTGTGAATTTCCATACTCAAGGCACTTGTCAGAGCTGAAAAGGCTTTTCAGTGGGGAAAAACATATTTATTTGTGCTGTGTTGCATATAAAGTGCTGCATTGTATATAAAGTATAAGGAATAAGGTGAAAATTCATTAGACAGACAGTAGCTACAAGACAGAGAGAGCGGCGCACCTCCCCTCCACTTTTTAGCTCTGGACTACAGATATAAAATTTATACATTTGGTTCAAGGCATTGAAATATTCACAGTGTTGTCAATCCTGAACAAGGTTTTAACTAGGCAAGTTACTCTTATTGTGATGGAACAGATCCATCGGTAAACGCAGAGTCTAACAGATTCAGATCTTATTTCTATGGCATCGCTGTGTAAGCAAAAGTCCAGTCATGTTGGTATCTTTGGGAAATTCATGTATAAATCTATTTGCAAAAAACTAAATTCAGGAATATCTTGATACAAAAATATAACTGTCTACATTTTAAGGGTGGTAGGTATTGAGAATAAGAATTTCAGTACAGAAACACTGTATTTGAAGCCTGTAAACTACAGTTCTGGTCTCACATTTGCAGCTCAAGATTCACAGCCCAAGGTACAACAAGGTACAAACCTTGTCCATCATAGACTAAATTGTATGTTATCCCAGTGAGGGAACAGGAAAAACCTTCCTTAATGTCTTCATTTGGAAGATTCAGACACTTTTGGGAAAAATCTTGTTTCACCAGCATGGTCACCTTGGTTATATCTTAAAGAGAGGCACACACAGACACACACAGACACACACAAAACTTGTGTCATTTCCCCACTTTTTAAAGCAATAACAGTTTTTAATGCTATTTAAATATAAAGAATGTTAAAGAGGTTACCTGTGTTTGGCTGGCAAATTCCCAACGCTTGACCAAGTAAACAATAGGTGTTCCGAGTGGCATCTTTCTTAGAGGTATATGTCTTCGTGTTAGGAAAGGTGAATTCAGCGATTTTGATGCCCACAGTAAGACTGAAATTTTGATCACTGCTCATGCGTCCTACTGTTACAGATGGAGGCCTGAGATGATAGATTGCCAGGAGGGAGCTGATCTCTGTAAAACAAGTTTCATGCAAGAAAAGAATAATCAGATCATTACTTTCCTGATTCCCTTCATCAAAATAGATCCAACTGATTATTTGTGATCTGTACTTATTAAAACTTTTCGCCTTTAGTCTTGTGTGGAAACATTATAAATCACCACCTCTCTTAATATGGCGCACCCTACTGGACAAATGTACGGATCACATTCACAGGAGATGCAAAGCAAATATTTGTGTACCCGTATAATCCGAC
Organism: Brachypetersius gabonensis; assembly: GCA_037577145.1. Lineage (NCBI taxonomy): Eukaryota > Metazoa > Chordata > Actinopteri > Characiformes > Alestidae > Brachypetersius > Brachypetersius gabonensis. The sequence continues at coordinate 8,745 of JBBJLR010115260.1, read as the reverse complement.
ATGTCCACTTCTGTGGGTGTGGGTGAGGGGCTGGGGTCCAGAATATCTGATCTCAGGCTGACTGCAGCACTGCCTCTGGGTTGGACATCAGCAGTGCTGTCCTGAGGCTGAAGGCTTGCATTCTCTTGTTTTTGTTGTCTGGTCTCGGTGCTGGAATCTGCAAAGTCACACAAACACCTTTATAACAATGTGGGAATGAGAATACAGCAATCCCCCGCTTTTCACAGGGGTTACGTTGCAAGAGCACCCACGTATAGTAAAACATTTATGTTTTAAACTTTTCTTGTGCTTTTAAATCCTCACTATTGTCTAAATATGCTGTTTAAAATATTTAAGTAGGGCCTGGCCACTGGCAGTAGATGTTATGACCAGCAATGCTGCCGCGAACTCGGGCTAAAAGTACAAATGTTGGAAAGGTCTCCTGATGATCTACTGAACCGTGGAGTTTGAGGTGTCTGAGTGCTTTCCGGAATATGCAACTCGGAAGGTCACAGTGCAAAAGTATTGGGACACCACAGTGAGGTGAACAGGTCTCATCAGTGTGAAAACATCCAGAAAAAATATATTTATTGCCATAAAAAAGCAAAAAAAGGAGGAGGATGTTTGCAGTTTCCGCATTATTGTGGTGATTTCCGCGTAAAACTTTGAGTTCGGTTCTCTTCGGTACATTGCTCAAGGGGGTTACCTGAATGGAGATACTGGCAGTCCTGGGATTCAACCCCATGACCTTCTGCGTAGGTACAACTCATTAACCACCAAGCCACCAGCTGCCCCATTTCTTTTCCATTTTCAGGCAACATTAATGGGAGTTTGAGAAGACCAATCAATTATTTATGGGTCAACAAAACAATGTCCTTACAACCATTAAAGGCTCTCAAAGTAGTTCATAATTAGATGACGAACGGGATCGACCGTGTTGAGACTGGACACTGTAGCTGCACCCTAAAAGGGAGGCTGCGGTGAAAAATGTTGGGTACATTCTACCAATTTTGGATGCTACCTAGTGTCAGGGCATTTTGTTGCCAATAGTATTCTGGACAAATGCAGGGGAAGGAAAGAAACGCATGGGAAAAAATGTTTGATACTTTCACAAAACATTCCTTGGACAGAATCCCTGCTTTATGATCATTTACGTGATCTTCATGACGTACAAATGAAGTCGAACTCACAGTGTGAATTATCACTGCTGGCACGAGGACCCTCTGCTTCAGGAGACTTTATTTGTTCTGTTTTGTATTCAGGGCTGTCCAACCCACGAGCCTCTAGACGTTCCTTCAGAAAACCTTTGTAGTTTTCAATAGTATCTTTCACAGGAAAGTTAAGAAACCCAGAAAGCTGTTGTAGCGCAACCTTCGCTGCCTGCTGTTCTGCTTTTTTCTTCGATGTGGCGCCCTCTGTAAGGTGTAATAGCAATGAATAACAAAAAAAGATTAGTTCAATATAAAACAACATTATGGATAATGAAAAAAAACCCCAGTATTCTCACTTAGCATAGTGACACTGTTTAAACAAATGACAAAGGTTAAAAAGGTTAAAAAAAATTTAGGGAACACCATGGATAGTTATTTAGCAATGAAAACAGACAGAACTATATTCACCTTCATCAGGAAAGGTGAAATGATTTCTGAGCTGAAGTTTGCAGGAGATCTTATCATCTAGGATTTCCAATGGAGGGTCGAAACTACCAAAATGTGCCAAGACCAATTCCTTAAATGTATTATCTGCTGCATGGGCAAAACCATCAGATGTTATCATGGTCAGTAAATTACAGAATGAAACCTTACTTAGACCTGCTGTGATTTCACTGCTACCTACCTCCTTCAGGGTTTTTCAGGCCAAACAGATGGGCCAGTTTCATGTACGCGGATTCAGTGGCTTCTTCCTCTCCGGCAAACTCCTCCGAGCAAATTTCTTTTTTGAGAACCAAAGTCACGGTGCAATAAAAGAGGATACCTGAAAGTCAAAACTGCAAAATTACTGCCTGCAATTAATATCAGTGTTACACATTTAAATGTGGTTTTAATGTGTAACTAGGGCTCTTACTCTTATGCATAAAGTATGCATATGCATAAAATATGCATAAAAAACAGGTGTTTAATGTGTTATCGCAGACTTCTAATGTTTGGTTCTCTTTATTCGTAATAATGTAAACAAAACGAGGCACGAGGGCCGATATACTTTTTCGAAGCCTTAAACTTAAGACGAACACACAACACAAAGCTTACTGTGATGGTGAACGGGCAACTACAAACTGAAACAGTGGAACTTAAATACAATATAAACAAAGGACACTCTCATTTAACTAAATACAAAACAGCTGTGATAATAATCAACTTCAGGCGTGTCAACGTAAAAAAAACTTAAATAATAGCGGCCTCTAGTGGCCGCTGACTGGGGATGTGACAAAATGAAACGACACATGATCATGTTTTTTTAAACACATTTCCATTTATAAAGGCATGAAATTTGTGATTGTAAAAATAACCAAATTGATGTGATACAGCTGCTGTGAGTTTTCTCTCTTTTAGTAATGCCCATAAAAGCAGTTTGAGTGCTAGCTGCGCTTCCTTGTGGGGAATGTTCAGGCTGCTGCACACGACTGTGTATAGACCCACAGAGCCCCTGTTTATCACTCAAACTGCAAAGTAACTACTGAGCTGATTCCTCGAGAACGAAAATTTTATGCAGTTAGGGGTTGATTACATATTTATATTTTAAGTAAATGACAGCCCTTCTTGTAACAGATTCAGATTCAACAGAAGATTTGTAGAGATTTTCAGACTAGACAGAGTACTATCAGTCTTAACTGCATTTAGCAAAGAAAAAATATTACTTGTGGATGATGTGGATGTCACTAAAGGAACTGTTGCAGATGCAGATAGGTCTTCCATGCTTTCAAAGTCAGATTTGAGGCTGTCCAGAGCTATCTTGGCAACCTCCTGATGAGCCCTCTTTTTGGTCTTAAACACCTGTGAGCCAGTAAAGATGCGTCCATTCACCTCCACTTGACCTCTGTAACCTGAACAGCAAGGACACTAAAGATCTTAATAAAAATAAAGATCTTCTTATAAAGATCAACTGTAATAGACATATCACATGTACACCATCCCTTAATACACATTAAAATGTCTCTAAATCATTTCATCACCGTAGTAACTCTATATTCATTTGTATAAAAATGACTGACTTACCATTGGCTTCAGATTCCTCTGAAAAATTGGGCTCTGGCCATTTCCGTTTTTTAGCCTTATCAAACAGATGATTCTTGAACATCAGCGTGTCATCAATGAATACTGAGTCTATAAATCACAGTCAGTTCAGTATTAGGACCTAACATATTGTGAGCATTGCTACTATATTTCTAATTTATAAGACGTTAGTAAAGTAAGCATCCTATAGGTTTTGTATTTGCACTCAATTTTGCTTTGCACTCAAACAAATTGATATTATTACATTTACATTTACAGCATTTATCAGACGCTTTTATCCAAAGCGACTTTCATTCCCTAACTACAGCGGACAGTCTCCCTGGACCAACTTGGGGTTAAAGCTCAGGGACCCAGTGGTGGTGCTGGAGGTAGGATTCAAACCCATGATCTCTTGATCTGGAGGCAAGTATCCTACCCACTGAGCCCCTACATATTATACCAATCATATTATACTCCACCCCTATTATATCAATGAATGATATTATACAATATAATTATATCTTGAATTAATTTAATTTGATCTAGTTTTCTTTTTTTTCGTAAGCTCTTTTTGCAGCCGTCACCTGTTTCTACTTTTTTTAAATTTTCCTTTCTCTCACCTTGTGTCACCTTCTCCAGATCATCCACCCTGGTGTTCAGTTGGTCAATCTGGACCTCATGTTTGTTCACCCTCTCCTGCGTCTCATTTAGTTGATCCACCTGAGGCCTCAATTTTTCCAGGAGATCTTTATTTTGGTCCAGGAAATTCTTCATACCCTGCAATTCTCCCTGAACACACCATGAAATTGATATGGTACCATGTAATTACACGGTCAACATTTACTTACAAGACCAAAGTAACACGTTTAAATTCATTTCTAATAGTAACTAATAATTTTGTTTTTTCAAAAGCAGGTCTGTCTTTGGTAGACATGAGAGCAACCTTACATAAATGATGGCTAATGAAAAGCTTGGAGATTGTGAAATTAGTCATTATGGTTACTTTATGAGCCCAAAGAAGAGAACATATTCCTAAAGTGTACTCCATACAATTACGCTGCAAGTAAACCACTCAGTCTTACTTTAATATCCACATGTTGGTCAGTTTCAAAGAGTTGGGCCAAGAATGCAATCTTCTCTTTCATGGCTTCCTGTTCTCTTGCCAGCAGCTGCATGTTTTCTGAGTTGCTGTTTGCTTTGGAGGGTTGAGGAGGATAATTCTCTAAAACGCCATCAAACTACAAACATACAAAATGTAAACAGTTCTAAAAGATCAGCAAAACAAAAAACAGAACAATTATAAAACAGAAGTGTATATGAGCAAGGATGCTACCCATGCCGTCACACAACAATACTTTTGTTTTGTTTTGTATTGTTCCTCTGAGCGTTTACCTTCTGGATCTCTGTTTCTACAGTCTGGTGCAGTTTTGGTACGCAGCTCTCTAGATCCTTTGCCAGGTTCAAAATGTTCTTTAAACATTCCTCCCTCTTTTCCTTGCTCAGACTGAAGTCAGGAGAATGCATCAAAGTATTCCTCACACTGACAACCTTCATACAACGGAAAACAAATGAACAGGACCACATTATCATGACATCCTTTTACAAACATAACTTACCTTCGTCATAGCGATACACACAGTAAGCAATGACACGTACTGTCCATTTAATACAGTATATACAGCTCCAGAGAAAATGAGAGACTACTGCAAAAATGTTCCATTTCTCAGGTTTTATCTTTTATTGGTGCAAGTATTGAACTGAACAGTCTTGCCTTAGTCTTAAGAACTGCTCACAACATTTGTTGAAGCATCATTTTAAAGGAAATGACAAAACATCAATATTAGAGAAATGATGCAGAGTTTACAAAACTTGAATAATTCAAAGAAAACAAATCTCTTGTTGTCTCATAAACGAAATGGCACCAATTACACTTCTAGTAATGTTTTACCATCCAACTGGTCTCGTTGTGAGAAGAGTGTTATACTTTTCCTCATTAAATAAGATGTGATTCAGGCGATCACTAATCAGTCCCTCATAAAGCAGAAGGAGGTGTTTGTGTAGGAATGTAACAGACACTGGACTGGAACGGTTGTTATACACAGAGATGCTGATTCAAAAATAAAATGCAGTGCTCTCATCATTTTCTAGAGCTGCATCTATAAAAAACATGTAGCAAAAAATGGAAACCAGAGACTCTGCATATTTACCTTGAGCAGGGGGCCGCTTTTAATAAACTTTTGAAAATGTTTGCATTGAGCCATGAAGTTCAGAATCGCTGCAATGTCAAATTGGTCAAAATGGCAATGGTCTTCTTGTCCACGTGGCATAAAAACCTAATGTCATATTTGGAACAAAACGACATCAGTGCAAAGCAAAAGACACCATTCTGAAACCAACACACAAGTGTCAAAGGGTAAAAACAGACAATTATGACGGAACCTAATTCATAAATCAGCACTGCACAGCTCACCTTGGCCACTTCCCATTTCTCTGTGGGCCAAAGGTATGGGTGGCAGTTGTTCCAGTGTACCCCCGCACCCTTTCTAACATGACTGCGTAAGATCTCGTTTTTCCACCGTTCACACTGAGCACATATCGGTAACTGTGGATCGAAACACACAACAGGTCTATGAATAAGTCATACTTACTCGTCATGATCAGAGATAACTGTTGGTTATAGTCACTCAGTTCTATTTTCAGATTGGTGTGTATCCAGTCTCAGCACTTAATAGCACTATTCTTTGTGTTGACGGACAGAAAATTAGGATGGAGACGTTACAAAAAATACTTTCTAACTTCTACCCAAGTTGTTTGGGACCCTGTTTACCTTTTACTTAAGTCATCATTTCATCAAAGTACTCCACTGGTTCGAGGCTACTTTACTCGCCTGTTATGGTCATTCTACAATTGTCTGTTTGTGTTTTACTAAGAACGCGCAGCACAGCCATTGTAAAGTTACCGGAGTGACTGGCCACTGCAATGTCTGTACCAGGGTTATACAAGAGTCCTTTACAAACTGATAATGAAAAGGTCAATCATTTTGACAGTGGTGTGCATCTCCATAGTTGAGGTAGCTGTGTGAGATGTTGCAACTAAACGGATGTTTAACTGGTCTTTAAGTTTGCGGAGCAAGCTTAAGTGAATAACTTGTGTATCAAATGACAGCTACGTCCATAGACACAGGACAGTTTCCTGGCTGGGAGGGATTTATTCATTTGAATTTAGTATTATTTATTGATCACTGAACATTAGATCACCCTACCAGGGCAACAGCACCATACCAGCACAAAGAGCAAAAGGTTAAAAAAAAAGATGTTTCAGTAGAAAGATACAAACCGTCTCACTATCAGCACACGAATAAGCAGGAGAGACAGTCAGACACACGAAAGACTGCTTATTGTTTAATCACATAAAGATTACAAAGATGGTCATCTGCTTGCCACATGTTAAAAGTTTTACACACACGCACACTTACATGCACATACACATATCGTGAGTTACCTTCTTTACTGATGGGGAACATTTCTTTAGACTGCACTTTTCTTTACATTTCTCCTCCTTCAGGGATTCCAGGAGAGAGCGGTGGTAAGTATCGGTTTCGTTTTCAACGAAAGGGAGAATGTTGCTCCTCAGGATGTTGAGGCTCTCCACCGTCTTCAGCCAGTTTTTGTAGTTTTCGTCTGTGAAGCGTTTGTAGGAGTCCATGCTGAAATTAGAAAGTATTAACAGTGTGGTCTGAGATTAATTCGTGTCTCCTCTTCCACAGTCGGGCGTGCAACCCACCCAGCCTCGCGGAAGTGTCACGAGCGACAGAAGCCCAGCTGACGAGGGTTGCCAGATCTAGCATAAATGTGCAGAGGAATAAATCCCGGAAAGACAGGAATGCGCACTGTCCTGAGACCAATTTCACACACTTCTGTACTTCACAGGCTACTATAATACTCTAACTGCATTTCTCAGGCCTGTGTACTTGTTTTCAACACTATTAAGTGTGGCTGTATGTGTGTGTGTGTGTGTGTGTGTTTGTATGTTTAATACAAACAAGTGTCTTTTTTTGACAAAGTGGCATTTTTGGTTAGGTGCCTCATTGCTTAGTTTAGTTGCATCCATAACTCGAGTTGAGAGCGGATGAGGAGGGATGTCATCCCCCCTGAAATAAATACAGTCAAAACTATCCCCCTTCTAAAACTAACATCCCCCCGTTCCATCCCTTGTGCTATTTTATTAATGAATGCATAGGTCTATTAATCGGCATAGCAGGTGACGGTGTTGATGTGATTTTAACATCATGGCCAAACGGCATGGACAGCTCGATCTGAGGGACTTCGGATTTAACAAGACAAAAAGTAACATTTCAGGTAAGTCAAGAGTCAGAAATATCACGCCACACTTTTTATAAGCCTACCATTATGCTACCAAGTAATCTGTGGACATAACAATAACAACACAGCGAATGATGCTTGTTTGGAGTCAAGCTTACGATAATGTTAGTTTGTCTGGGATTCTTTAGGCAACAATACAAGTGATATTCAAGGCAGGTAGGTTAAGTAAACATCACTAACATTAACATCATTAATCATATTCAGGAGGAACAGATAGTTTACTGTAACAGAGACACTTTGACTGTAGCCATAAGAGTAGGCTACAATCAGAGTGCAGCGCACACGCCGGTATTTGAGTGATAATTTAAAACCTGCCTGCTTTGGAAGTAAATCCTAGCTAATGATCTAAAAGCAAGAGCCCGGAATATTGACAACAAAAAACATGATTATGAAAATCTTTGGAAACTTCTATGAGGTTTTATGTAAGTCACTTTCTCCCAAAAAATCTGCGTTTGTGCTACATATTTGTGTAATTTGTAAGATTCATTTTCAGATTTTGTAAATTGTTTCAATGGTTTCATTCTTTTGTTTTTGCATTTGAATTAAAATGGACTTGACCTGACTTGAGAGGATTCAGATGTTCATTTACAATGTTTTCTGAGGTTTTGTTTTGAATTTTAATAGATGAATTACCAAAAGATTTCAAAGTGCCATGAGTATGAAGCTGCACTTGAACCAAGTGGGAAAGTGTGTCCTCTGCATTTGACCCTAACTGTGGAGCATGTGATAGCTATGCCAGCCAGGAGACTGACTCCAATTCTGAGGGTCAATGACAGGAGTATCTGACACGTAACATCCACACCATGCATGTTGTTTTAGGATAGTAGAATATATTCATTATGTTTTTGCTCAAACAACAGTAAAAAGGGTACACAGTTAGTCTCCCACACTGTCTTCAGCACAAAATATGTCTGATAAATGATCTAATTCACCATCCCTCCTGATTTGTTTTTACAACTCGACTACTGCATATATACACTGTCCTCCATAATTGTTGGCACCCCTGGTTAAAATGTGTTAAAAGCCTTAAAATAAAGTCATTTTTTATTGCAGAAGCATACTCTCACTCTGAAAATTGTAGAAAAATGTAACCTTCAACTCCCTGACTAAGAAATAATTATTTTTCATACAATCACCTGTTCCACAATTATTGGCACCCCTAACAATTCCTAGGA
>JBBJLR010115251.1:0-20598 GCA_037577145.1 Brachypetersius gabonensis | reverse complement strand
CTCAGAGGTGCCTAGCGGTCTTGGGAATCGAACCTGGACTTTCTGATCACAGGGCGAATGCCTTAACCACTAGACCAGCATATCACCTGGGTGTCTCACGTGGACGCTAAGCTTCTGCTGGTGTAGCTCTTAGGGTCACTGAGGCACACAAACACCCTGACCAAGATAAGGTGGCAATCCCTCAGGGGGAAAACAGCACTGATGAATGATCTTGACTTGCGTCTACAATTCAGTAGAGTCTACATACATCAAACTTGATATTTTTCCCAAGTTTATCAGATCCACGGAGTGGCTAGCAATAAACCTAATCTCACATTCTGCAGGTGACTTAAACAAAAGCATAACATCAATGACATACTGTCCAAGATAATATTAATTGATCAGTCTTTCTAAATCCCTTTGCCTTGCTCATGCATAGCAGATACAGCACAGGGTATGCAAATTTTGCTGGTCCTAAGAGGGAAAGCAATGGCAGCAAAAAGTCCATCCAATGGCAGTTTCCTGGGGGATGAAGCTCCACATTCATATTTTCACAGCCTAGGGGTTCAAGCAGATCCTGCACCTTCTAATCAAAGCATGATTGACAGGTGTTGCTGTGGGACAAGCCTATTTAAAGCTTTGAAAGGTTAATGTAGTATTTTGTTACCAATGTGGAACTTAACTGGAAGCAAACATAGTGTCCATAAAATATGATTATATGATCAACTTTCCTTGTTCTGTTCTATTTTCATTGACATATAACTTTAAAAAGAGCACAGTGATCACAGCAGCACAATGGAGCTAACACTGCCTGTGCATTTCACAACGCAACACACCCAATCAATTCTGAGGTAGGGGGTCCATATCGTAAGTGTCTACACGTGTGAACACAGGGCCACCCCCTCCTTTGTGGGAAACTTCCATCAAAAAATACATACGCAGAAATGAGCTTGAATTAACAAATATAGAAGAATACATTTCCAAATAAAACTATTGTCAGTGCTTAGGAAACGCACTTTGCAGAGCTGACAAAGGCTTATTTTTCTGAAATGTCCCTTCAGTCTTAATAAGGACCATACTTGTCAACAGAAGTACACATACTTGTACTTACAGTAAGATAGTCAAGGAATTTGGTAAATATTACAATAATCTGTAGCCATTTGTATCAGTAGCAGGTACTGCGCCGCAAATTCTTGGGCCCTGAGATCACGGCATCGCCTTAGCCAGCTGATCTGCAGCACCGCAGTAGAATTACAAGGCATGGCTAGCAAGCTAATACGCTAAAGACGGTCTCTAGGCTAAACTCCATCATTATCCTATCATCTCTTGCTCAGAAGCCTTTATTCATGTCTCTGTACTGATATCAGTATTCTCTATAGCCGATGTCAAGTGCATTTAAGTGCCAATATCTGCACCAACCCCGACACAATCTCAGTATCGTTAGCAACACACACCTGATACAGCTAGTCAAGCCTCTTCTGGGTTAAACTGTGTGTGTCAGCACAGGGAAAAAAAAACAAAGTTTAGCTTACAGGGATGAAATGAGGTCAACACCACCAAATAACCCATATAAATTAGTACTTGGTGACTGAGTTGTTAACACAAGCTTAAAGATAAGCCGATCGCTCGTGGCAGTTGTGTCGTCACCAACCAATTCAAAATGAAAAGGGGTTTGAATGACCATGAAGCACTTCATCAGGCATTAAATATGAAGGTGGACCTGCCAGTCATATGACCTGGCACACTGATGTAAGAGCTTCTGACAAATTTGAGGAGAGGCATTCCACAGTCAAAATCCACTATGCTTTTGGAAAAGAACCGAAGATACTACACCAGATCCCACTGTACATTTTCAAAGAATACATGCACATGTTTTTAATACATTTCTTGAAGTGTTGCAGGTCATTTGGAATAGGTTAGTCGATGTGTAGGGCCTTATAGTCTCCACATTTCAGATTTTATTAATGCTTTGTTAATCCTGGAGGAAACTGTTGAGTCCGCCGCATTTAAATAATTCACTAAGTGAAGCAGTGTTCAGCTGACAATGGCACCCGGGGAGCCGTGTGTGGGGACGGTACCTTGCTCAAGGTTTCCTGAGTGGTGCCGCTAGCAGTCTTGGGAGTCGAACCCACAGCCATCCAATCACAGGGGCAACTCCCTAACCACCACGATACCAGCTACTCAAATCACTGATCTGCATCCAAATAAGTGATCCGTTAACAGATGTTGTATTTACTCAGCTTAAGTACTAATTGAAAGAGGGTTAGAGCTGTTTTATATATAAATATATATTTAAAAAAATTTAAATTTTTTTTCATTCATACGCTTCTGTGGCAAAAGTTACTTTTTGGGGATCCTTTGTGTTTTATAAATAAATAAATTTACATTTCTGTAAATGTATTCATTTATTTATAAAACATTTCTGACCCACATTAAAAGTTGTCTTAGCAGTTTCAACAAAAATCATTTCTTACAGAGAAATTATAATAATCCGGAGAAAGCCAAAATACAGAAAACAGGATGTGAACAAGAAACCAATCATGCGCAACTCAACCGCCCTACCACAACCTGGTGATCTTTGTCTGGCTCATGCAGTTAGAAAATATAGGGTAGTTTTTGTCCAGGGTCATCATGTGACATCCTTTAGGTTTCGGCAAAGGAAATGTTCACACTGTGGGTCAGAAGCATCTAAAATAGAAATGAAAAGTTTTTGCATTCTGTGCATGCAGTCTTTAAAAATGTGCAGGGCACTTTACCTCGAGCAATGTTTCGGCCCATAAAACAAACACAGCTCTTCCTGTTCTCTGTTGCCATAACTACTCAAAATGTTCAAATCATTCTTCTCACACCCAGCGTAAATGTTTACAAGCATGTAGTTTGACTCCATTACCCTTCCTTTGTATTCCTCTAATCGAAGTTCATTCAGCCTCGGAGACGTCTGAAACCCTTCTCTTTCAGCAGCCCCGTATTAGTTTACGCTCGCGCCTGCTGGCCGTAGCTCCTGCTCTGATGTGCAGCCATCATCTCGAATAACACTCTCCTTTTCTCCCGAGCTGACCCAGGAGTGTCTGGCGCTATGTGCCGGCCTGCTCCCGACATCTGACAGCCCATTAGATAGGACCATAAAGAGCAGCACAGAGCAGAAGTTTGATGGGACACCCGAGGCTGTATAAGAGGTGTCCGTCCTTCAGCGGGAGTGATGGATAAGCCTGGAGCTCCACATTCCACGAAACATGAGGACTCAGGAGAGGCCCTTTATCAGACCGTTTCACTGCAGACTTCACAAGCAGCATGGCATTTCATACAAAGATATAAATACGACCATCAAAACCCTAGTTTTGATTCTCTCAGCATTTTCATTTACATATACTGTATATATAATTTTTTTTACTTCCCCAATTCATCATCAAAGTCAACAAACCTACACATCAAGATTTATCTGAAGCACCTCAGCCATGTCATTTCTCATTTTCCATTACAGCATATGAAAATAAACAGCAGTCTAAAAGTAGCCGTAGAGCCATTTATTTAAGTAAATGAGAAGACACATTTGCACTACTAGTGACCTAGTAAAGAAATGAGTGAACAGCAATGATTGCAGTAATGGAAGTTCTTGCTGTGCAGAATCAAAGGACGGTATAAAAGCATAGTGAAAGGCAGTGCAGATCCAGGTCTATGTTCTATATTATTTGTTATGCAGACTAGTCACACAAGCAGAATGACGCAGTTCTATATAACTGTTGCACTTTCCTGCATTACCATCCACTGTGATTTGCACCATTTGAAGGAAAGAGGCTGTGACTCACCGATATGCCACTTTTCACATTCACTTTTTTTTTTAAAGGCCGTTAAATTGCCTCAGTTCAGTTCCGTTTAGCTTAGTAACTGCTAAACAAATCTGTAAGAGTCAGTGTCTACTTCATGCACCATATTTTTGAAAACAGCGATATCTATGGTAGTGTTAAGATAATGTTGCCTGTCGTGTTAAAGATAACACCTTCAACCTTTTTTCTGAATGTGAACCCCCATAATCCCGACCAGGCTATAATGACACAGCTCAAGACTGAACTGCTTTAATTGCCTTGATTGCGCAGCACTTTAATTATACACTACACAGAGAGCTTCGACTCAGAAAAGACCTCCAGCAGACCTCTTTTAGTGCCTGCGCCCACTTCAGCCATGTGTTGCCATGTCTGTGTGTGGGGGACAATAATTTTGGGCATGTTCAAAATGACAGATGATTAAATCCTGTGCTATTTTTCCGTTTGCTATTTTTAAGATCCAAGGCTATTCATAAAACATTTGAAGCTGTAGCCCCAGATCTAACAACAGCCTTGGTGTGTCCACAGAATAAGTCCTCACAGTCTGTTGTCCACTTTTAACAGTCAGTATATATCTGCGTTAAAAGAAACTTTTTCAGCATATCTAACAAAACTGCTATGCCACCAACGTCAACAGAACGGTGCTCCGTCCAAAGCCACATTATTCTGGGAAAGCATTTGTTACTGCCTGGGTCTTTGGTGAGTATGAATATCATCACATATCACTACTACAACTGGTCTCATGTTGTGCAGTGTGTGAAACACTGAAATACATGTAATTCAGAATATATTGTCAATATTTTCAGTAGCTTGTGCTTGAAAATCTACTTGTTTAAAAGGAAAGAAGTACAGAGCAGACAAACAAGGCAAGCATTCTGCCAGTATCAACAGGATTGTGGGTTTATGAAAGAAGTGCCTTCCAGTGACTGTCAGTCGAGCATAACCAGGAGAAGAGAGTACAAGAATATCACTTGCACTGCCAGAGAAGATCTTTTGTGCAGTGCGGGACAAGAACTCGCATTCAACATTATAGGAAATGGCAGCACCCAACACTCATTTGCGCCATCGCTTTCAAATGCCATGGTGTTGCAAGAGCGAAGAGCTTCTGAAACTTCACTAACACTTTGTGTGTTTGTTAGGCTCTAATCTGTGCTTTTACATGTATACATTAGGTTGTGCATGTTATAAAATTAATAATATACTCAGTGTTTACACATTTTGACAAAAAAAAAAAATCCTGTTTTTTAATTATACACACTTCAAATGAACCATCTGATAAGAACCTCAGGCAGGCACAGATCCTGTGTCAGTCTGACTAACAACGCTCCCCTCCACTCACAGACCACACACACTTCTGGTAGTAATTACACCCAAGTACACAACTGAGGAAGAGAACAAATAGCCCACCATTTGCCCTGAAATCAGGTCGCTGCTCTCTAGGGAGACATCAAAGGCAGATTTGGAGGAACTCCTCACTTTGACTGGTGTGTCAGTAGATAAACCCACCTGGAAGCCTGTCTGGTCTTGTCTTGTCTTTGTAAGTGAAAAGCCTGGGACAGTGGGGGAGGAGAGATATTTTCAGGAGCGTGCGGCCCCTTGTTTATAGCATGAACATGGTCTTGGCATTTTGGTGAGACAGAATAAGGCCATGCCTACCATCTGGATGTGATGTTCTAGGCCAAGTTAAGTGGTGGCAGGATAAAGTCTCTCCAGCAACAGAACATCAGCATGAGAGGGTTTTTTTTAAAAAAGCCATTCAGGAAAAATCCTGGAGCGTTAACAACTGATAAATCCAACTGCTAGTGTTTGAATGCATCATGCAACATATGTAGCACACACATACACATACACACACCTAAGACATTTGCCCTTTTGAGATTAGTGGAGCTCTCTGAATGGCCTTTTAAAAGATTAGAGAAGCCAAGCAGGAGAGAAAATCTGAAAGCCCCTGGTCCTGTTTGTCCGGAGGGCTCGAATCCCACTCCTGTTTTGGTGGAGCACACTCGTTAAAACGTGCTTTACACTGATAACGACCAGGAGGTCGAAAGGCAAGTAACTGAAAATGCAGGCAAACACAGAAGAGGATAGGAAACAGCAGAAGCACGCCATGTGCAGAGACTAAATCACAGACCCCACTCACAGTCAGAACAAAAAAGACTCTGGCTGTCGTGGTGTTTGAGATCATAGCTCAAAGCCACAGCCAAAACCATGATGATCGGCAACCATATACGCTATTGGGCATTGTGCAGACAGGCCAACAGTACAACGTTAATGCAATGGCTACGTTACGACCACTCCAACTTCATCCACTGATGTGGGTAAAAACACAAACAACGCAAGATCCTCCACTCCCAGTACCGAATCCGAAAACAAGGCAGCAGATTCCTCCTCATCCCCCCATCTCGACCCTCACGACAGCTGCTTTCCTTTTTCCAAGACGTTCGCAGTGTACGATCATAACAAAGCAATCTCCCATACCTCCGTTCATTCACAACGCCATGGGACTGGGTACCGGGAGTCAGCACGACTTACCTGACGGATCATCCCGTGTTCATGTTTCAACGGGCTGCAGGAGGCTCCCCTCCTCGCTCCTCACACTCTTTTGTGCAGCGGTGGGTCCACACACTCATGCCTCAACCCCTAAGCCCCAAGCCCACGATGCTTCTGAGAGTAGCGTTCTGTCTCTCTTTTCTCCTCGCTCGGTAGGGGAGGAGCTGCTGGTGACCAGCAGGGGGCGCTAAAATGTGATCCTCTTATAGCTTGGTATAAGCTCACTTTAGGGAAAAGAGCATTAACCTGTCAGTATGGCACACCACAGCACACAAGGTTGGAGAGGTTAAATCTGGGCTGAGCCTAAAAGAAAGACTAGTATATTGTGAGCAGAAGTATTGGGACGCCTGACCATAACACCAACAGGGACTTCAATGACACTGCATTCAAATACATAGACTTAAATATGGAGTTGGTACCCCTTTGCAGGTAAAACGGCTTCCACTCTTCTTGGAAGGTTTTTCATGACATTTCTGTGGGAATTTGTGCCTATTCATTCTGTAGAGTATTTATGAGGTCAGGCACTGATGTTGGCTGAGAAGGTCTGGCTTGCAATCTCCGTTCCAGTTCATCCCAAAGGAGTTGTATGGGGTTGAGATCAGGACCATGCCAGTCAAGTTCTTCCACAACAAAGACATCTAGTCATGTCTTCATGGACGTTGCTTTGTGCACAGGGACACAGCCATGCTGGAATAGAAAAGGTTCTTTCCCAAATTATGTCCACAAAGTTGGAAGCATGTGGATTAGCATTGCCCATCAATGGAAATAAGGGGCCTATAGCAAACCCTGAAAAGCAAGTGTGTCCCAATAGTTTTGTCCATATAGTGTAGGTCTATATGGACAGTACAGGTCACCCATAATTTCTGGACATGGGCAAGTGATAAATTGTAATTTAAAGCCAATCCTAATGATAACTTGAATCTTAACTACAACCCACAATTTTAAATTAATCATAATCCAAGCCCTAATCCTAAATTCAACCTTACTCTTAATCCACAGTTTAAAACTAATCCTAATCCAAACCTCAATCCTAACTGTAACCTTAACCTTAACCCACAGTTTCAATCTAATCCTAATCCAAGCTCTGATCCTAACTTTATCTTTAACCTTAACCCACAGTTAAAACAAATCCTAACCCAAACCTTAATCCTAAATTTAACCTCAACCCACATAACTCTAACATTTACCTGTATTAACCTTTAATTCATAAAACATCCTGCTGTAGCCTTGGACACGCGTGATCAAACAATGTAAAGGTCTATCATTATACCTTTGTATTTTTCATGACCATCTCCTCAGTGCTGTCCTCATTCTCTTTAGTGAACTGCAGGCTTTGCTGTTTAAACTTAAAAGATAACCTGGTTGAGAAAATTCATATTTTTGTAGTGATATAATATGGTGAGCTTGTCATTACCTCCTTTTTTAAGGACCTTTATTTTATATATTATTTTTTACTTTAAACTTTTTTCCTGCGGTCCACCAATGATTTAAACCAGACCTTTTCTGATTGTCTCCCCTGTAAATTCCCTCATTCAGAAAGTGATCTGCGCTGAAACTTTCCTTAGATTCAGTGTGTACAGTTGAATCTGAACTACTATAAATGTATATAACTCATGTATGAAAAGACATTTATATGTCTTGATATGTCAATATTTATTTGGTTGTTGTGACAACACCACGGAATTCAAAACGGGTCATATTTGCAGCTGAATTTGCTTATGGACTTGAATTAGTGTACAAGTGGACCAACTTTTCAAAAGATCTTACCCAAAACTGCTGTGTTTCAATGCATACAGCGCACTTACTTTCCGTTCACCTAAGCTGCTGCCCCTTGATCTAAGGCAGTCTAAATTTCCTGTCCAGTCTCTTTGCTCCTGCAGGCTTTTGAGAAAATGAATGTGAATTTTTGGGCCTGTGCTTCATTTTGGCTCAACATCCTCTTCAAAGGCATCTCCCCTTTCTTTCATGCCCCACCCTGTGCCATAATGAACTGCTCCTTCATTAGTCAGAGTCTTCCCTCTTCCCTCAAAGGGCTCAGAAATGAGGCAGCAAGCTTCAGTTCAGCAGCAGAACAAAGTTATGGCTGCTCCTGCTGTATTTTCCACCTCATTACCTTCTAAATCTATTGAGTTGCTGCATCTGCTATCTCTGAGTTGTTACTGCCCCAGCCGTTTTCTCACCCCACTGCTCACATCAAAGGCTTTTTGGAGTTTCAGCACTTTTGTCCATGACATATACACCAATTTTGCCCCCCCTCCACACACAGCTAGTTTTCAGTCTGTATCAGCTCTACCATCTTCTCCTCACGTATTAAGGTTGGTTTTCTCTGGAGAGATAGCCTCTCCCCAGCCCTCATTGTTATTGGGGTAGTGTGTGAAGCTGAACTTAAAGGGATTTGCTGTTACCTAACAGAAAAGACAGACTATTATTATAAGTACTGATTTTTCACCTCCTTTTCTAAACTACATATTATCTATGTACTACCGCTAGGAGTGCATATTGCCTTTAGTAATAAACAAAATATCACCAAGACTGCATCATCACCTTCATTACCATCAGGCTCTTAATGGTGTGTAGTCTCAAGTGCATCTGGTAGCTATTTTTCTGTGTCTCCGTAGTGCAAGCAGGGGTTGAGGAAATTCATTGTAGCAGGAACGCTCCCCTAACATCTGCCCACTGCTCTGATTTATTCTTGTTTGTTGTTGCTCAAGTATAATAATTAGGGCGGTTCAAACACAGAATTAGTGTGACCGTAACCATAGGGACAGAGCGATTCTATCAGTGCGATGGTGCTCTTTCTGCTCAGAGAGGCAGAAAAGAGACGGTTCAGTGTTTCAGACACATCTGCTCCTCTGACTGAATTTTACATGGACTAGCACCTTCCAAAGCTGTTTTCAAACAAACCCTAACTTCTTTTTAATCCTTAAGGTCCTGCTGAGTGTTGATCCATGAAATTGTAACTTTCCGTAAACCACTTGTGCTGTTTGTCATTCGCCAGTATTATATATTCCACATATTCAGCTGTGCTACTTTGTGGCAGGTTTTGGAATAAAGTTGTCTAATTTTCATAAAATTCAAAATGTCTCTATTTTTTTCTCTCATTGCCACTGCTGCTTTTCTCAAAATCCCCTACAGGGAACTGCCTTCCTTTGACTAGAAAATGATGGGCTGCAATGGAAATGAATAATCTTATATATATAATTATTAAACTTTTTAAATTATACATAAAAAATGTAGCTTTAACAAAACAGGAAGAAGCAATGACATTTCAGTGACTCACATGCTACATTTACATTTATGTATCCCAGTACTGTGTTTATCACGTGTAAATATTTCCAGTACTGATGTAATTGTTCTGTTTATAAAGCCTTCAAATGCGCTTAGTAACTCATCGCATACCAAAGGTATTCTCCTATAAATGAATAAAGTAATCAAACTCCATTCACCGGGACCACACCCCTATCTATCCATGTTCAGAAGTCTAAGGGAGTATAGTTTTTCTCTCTCTTTGGATGTTGGCGGCATTTACCTACATATGTTAAAGCTTTAGGGCTGACAGAGAGGTTATAACCCCTCCATTATGGAAATCAACCCCTGCCCCAATAATTACTAGCAGGAAAACAATATATTCCCTGCTTTTGCACTTTTGCAAGTTTCATAGTAGTTAACACCACTATAGTGGTTATATCTGCAGAACTACCAGTTGAAATTAAGGTTGAAATGTAGCTGGCTTCTTGTACTGTCATGTAGGGTTTTTTTTTTGGTTCTCCTGTTCATAGCATTGCACAATTTTTTCCTGTGGTTACATGTCCCACAAAACTAAATAGAAAATTCTTTTCAACCGCCTTATACCCGTCTAACCCCTGGCTATTAAAAGTTCTATTACACGCTAATAGTGTGAGTCATATGTTGGTGTAAAATCTTGTCACTACAGCCTCTAAACATACAAATGTGGCCAAATGCCATTGGCAGCATTCTGTATTGCCCTTCTACAGCTCTCAAAAAGTTATAGGGAGCTCCAGCTGAGTTTACCCAGCCCCCCATATCCTCCTGCTGGGCTCCAGACTGTCTCCTCCTGCCATTAGAGTTAGAGGTATGGAACACAGTCAGAGAGCTCCCCTCTCTTCCACAAAAAGGACAGCCAGAGGAGCTTTTAAAGGACAAATGCCACTTAAAATATATGTTTACCTCCGATAAGACTGCAGTACATTCTTACATTGTAAGAAGGACTGTAAAAAATGTGATCTTAAGCTACTTCAAAGCTGTTTCTGAAAAAAAGAGTTTTAATCTATAAGTTGCTTAACAGCTGTTAAGTAACATTTGTATATATTTGTATTGTATTTGATTATTAGCTGTTTCAGTAACTCTATTAACTGATAAGAAATTCATATGTTTTGCTTTTGATCTTACCTAATAAACAATAAATTTGTTTTAGTTAGAATTAGTTTAACAGTACTGGGCAGCTTATAATCAAGGGGTTATGGAGTTGCTCCTGCATTCAGAAAGACGGGTTTGAATCCCAGAACTGTCAGTGGCACCACTGAGATACCCTTGAGCAAGGTATTGTCCCCACACACAGCTCCCTGCTTCACTTGGTGAATGGGTTAAATGCAGATAAAAAAATTCACTTAGTTCACCCTGTGTGTTGTGTTGTGTTTTGTTACGTGTTACTATATGGAGCCACTGCACTTTACTTTCATGCCTATGGTCAGTAAAGGTCTGAGAAGTTTGGACTTAGAAGCAGCTTACACCAATTCAAAACTCAGCTGCATGTAAATTCACCCTCATATATACTGCATATATTTTTATTTCACTGATATGACTGTTAAAGCTAAAAAGGCACCAGAAAAGGATAATTGTACGCAAGAGGGTTTTGTCAACACTGATGTCAAAGTGTTGCATCAGATAAGCATTGCCTTAACAGTTTGCACTATTGCCCCATCCCACGTGAACCTCCACTGGGCATCCTCGAGTCAGCAGACATTTTTCCTGTTTTGCTGACAGCTTGTTGTTTTTCCACTTCTTAATAAGCCAGTCCAGACAGTTCCTATATAATGTCAGCAATTTTGTTGCTTAATGTAATTATGGTGGAATTAACAGCATGCCTGATGGGTGGTTGCAGTAGCACTTTGTTATGCAATCATTAATGACATTCGCATGCTCAGATGGCACCAAGACGAGACATAGAACCACATTTCCACAGCTTATTTGGACTTATGGACCTAAATGACCAGTTTATTGAAAGTAATGTCAATGAAGAGAATTAGTCAATCAATTAACACACAACTTAGTTGATAATATACTGTAGTATTATTTTGTTGCTGTTAGGAAAAAAGCCTTCCGCTTTGATTTTTGCCATTTTTTATTTGAAAATACCAGCCACTCGTTACATTGCATTTAAAACTCAGGACAAATGACCAACAGAAATTGTTTAAAATGTCTTTGAATTTAATTTTGATCCATTCATTTACACTGAAAGGTAAGAACGTGTTGTACTTCTATAAAGTTACTGTTTTGCAGATTCAAGCTTTTGTTCCAACAGTGACAGCATACTAACAAGCAACCTATTTGCATTCTAGGTAAAATGAACTGACTGTGCCAGGAATACTGTATTCCTAATGGCATGTCACCAGTCTTTACCAGTCTTTCCCAACAGGCTATAGGGGATGGTGCCTTTGTATAAAGTCATTAGACAGTCAGAAGAGATTGTGATAACATATATAATGCAGTTTGATGTGGATGTCTGGGAGTAAATGCCTTTTCATATTAGATCAGTGTAATCATGATGATACGCAGCTCCACCATGATTGTGCAGTGCCTGCTAATGCCCAGTATGTCAAATTTGGTTCATTTACTTATTAGCGTGGTCCAGGTTAATGTGTTGATTATCAAATCAGGCCTCCCAAATGAAGTGCTCCTAATTAATGTGCTTTAAAGGAGAGTATTATGCCTAATATCATCCTGCTAATACTATTCTCTTTCATTAAATATCAGCTTTAAACGCAGCTTTCGATGTAGCTCAGAAAAAAGCATATTTCTACTCTCCTGGGTCTGCTCTGAGGCACAGAAAGCTCTGCGCTCTGATATGTCAGCTGCCAGCAACTCAGCATGTTGCATTACAGCCATTGAGGAATGTCTAATCTGAAGAAATCACTAGTTCCTGGACCAGTCTCTAAGCTGCGGTGCACCTGAATGGCTTATCCATGTAGTGTTAATGGAGAGAAGGTGAGAATGATTTGACTGAACTCCCCTCTGCTCCCGAGCTCATTGACTTGGTTTAGTCCTTCTTGGCGTAACGAAGCAGCCCTCAACCACCAGGAACTAGGTTGTTTCCATGGCGACAGAGGCAGTGACGGACACCAGCGTGTGTGTGTGTGTGTGTGTGTGTGTGTGTGTGTGTGTGTGTGTGTGTGTGTGTGTGAAGTGTACTGGTCCAACATGAGAGACGCCTAGACTGGAATCCCAATGAGCAGCCCCCGTGAAGAGGCAATCACTGCTGCAGAACACAGACACACACATTCCGGTACACACAAGCACAAATACATATTTAATGGATGTGAATCGCAATGTTTTTTTGCTGCGTGAGCTGCTGTTCGAAGGAAGTGAGGACTACATTTTCATTTGTTCATGAAGGGAAAGGCATATGTGGCATGAGATCTGTGTCAATTGCATGAGTCTCATCCTCAGTGTGTGACAGTTCATAACCCTAATCACTGGACTCCTTGATAAATATGAGTATATACACATACGTAGACACATACAGCAATCAGCGATAAAATTAAAACCATCTGCCTAATGTTAAATAGGTCTCTCTTGTGCCACCAAAGCAATTCTGACCCACTGAAGCATGGACTCCGTAAAACCTGGTGTGCTGTGACATTTGGCACCAGAGTAAGGTGCAAAGTAGCCCCTCAACGGATTGGACTAGTTTGTGAAGCACACCTCATAAATGCTCAGATAGATGTGGAAGCCAAGTTAATGCCTTGAACACTTTGTCATGTTCTTTAAACCATTCCTGGACAGTCTCCACAGTGTGGCAGGCCACACTAACCTGCTGGAAGAGCCCACTGCCATAAAGTCATACTGTTGTGGTGAAGGAGTGTACTTGGTCTGCAACACTATCTAGTATGTGGTATGTGCCAAAGTAACATCCACAATGATGCCTTTACCCAGATTTCCCAACAGAACATTGCCTAGAGAATTACACAGCCCCTGTTGGCTTACCTTTTCCCTATCTCTTCTCAGATAGGAGACACACAAGCGATTCATCAGACCACAACCCCATTTTCGCTGCTCCATGGTCCATAGTCTTGTTTCCCCACGAACACCAATTAGTCTTGGGTGGCCCTGACCCTGTTTGTCCTTTCTTGCACCACTTTTGGTAAGTACCAACCACTGCACAACAGGAACACCCCACAAAACCTGACAGTTTCGAGCTCTGACACAGTCATCAAGGCACCTCGATTTTGCTCTCATCAAAGTCACTCAGATCCTTACACATTTTTCCTACTTCCAAGACCTCAACTGTTCAATTGCTCCCTAATATATTCCACCCTTTGACAGGCGCCATTGTAACAAGGTCAGTGCTGATGACTGATTGGTCTGTATAAAGTATCGGCACATCTACATTTATTTATTGGTCAAAATAAAAGCAGTGAGTATTCTCCTATAATGGTTTATGAGATGCAAGTCAGAGGAGAATACAGCAGCCTGAGACCACTCCTCTTTCCAGAGTCCTAGCTCTTTTCTTTTAGACTCATCCCAAAGGATTCCAAAGGGGTTTAGGTCAGGGGACAGCGATGGATATGTAATCACTGAACTATTTCTGCATGATTTGATCATATGTTCACAATGCATTGTTATTGTTATGTTTAGTTTTTATTAGTTTTAATTTCTTGGACTACATTTTTTAGTAAAATGTTTGTTTTGCATTTTGGTTTTTAGTATGAGATTAAGATAATTAATTACAAACATCTTTACCAAGGATGCCAATAATTTTGGAGCTAACTGCTTATTTATTTTATTTGCAGTACCACAACATTAGCTTTAAAGGTATTTGCACAGTGCTTCAGTGTTTTGGCTCCATATACAATCCCCATAGATTCCGAAAACCACAAATGGCTCTCTGATTAAAATGCAGAGATGAAAGATGTTTTCACCACATGCAGACTTTCCAACTGCAGTGCCAGTCATTGCCTGTTTGCAATTTCTGCCAGGCCTGAAGGACACAGCAGTCATGAAGATATTATAAAGCTACAGAAAGAAATACAACACTTCATTCTTTATCTTATCTGATGCAAGTCTAAACCCTTGTCAGACATGTAATTTCTTTTCTTTTCTAGTACACCCACTGCACCTCAGCAAGGGCTTGTGAACAAGCTGAGTTGTTGAATCATGTATGTTGGGAGTAGTGAGAAGTAAAATGTATAGGACAGGGGATCCCTTATCTTACCTTACCTTAGCTTATGGTCATAAGATAAGGTACATTAAATTAAATAGCTACATAGGCCTTATTGCTAGTTAAGCCTTTTCCTCTCACAGTACAAATATATGCATGTCAGATTAACTGGATATGCTAAATTGCCTCTAGATCTGAATGTGTGCCTGATTGCATGTGTCTGCCCTGTAATGGACTGGTGAACTGTTTCTTTACCATTTGACTGTTGGGATACGCTCCAATGATCCTGGTTGAGGACAGGCGATTTAGATAATGAATGGTCTTGTTTGAGCACTGTGATACATAAACACTTCTAACACAAGCACATAACCATAAAAGAGACTCTCACTTTGTGAGAAAGGTCTCTTTGCAGTAGGGACTTTACGAACTCTGGTTTCCAATAGCAGCACTGCAAAGAAATGTCAGGGTGGTTTTGCAAAACACTCTGAATTACTTTGTTTGCATCTCAAAGGTTTTAAGGCATTTTTCAGAAATTTAGAATTACCCTTTAATCATTTTGACAAACATTTATTGTAATATCCTGAAATGTGTGTGTATAGTGTGCTCAGGAAGCAAAGTGGCAGAGGATTTGATTAATTTAACCCACTCTCTCTTCCTTTCTGAACAGCGCATCTGCTCTGAGTGATTGGTGCCCACTTGTTTAGTAATTGCCATATAGAGTGGGCTGTGGTGGTAGTACATACAAAACACAGCTTGCCTGCTTTCATACTCTTCCTCCTACATGCTTCTGGCTTTCCTCTCTTCATTGCATTGTTGCTGCAGCATTTGTACATATTTAATAAAAAGTAAACATTTTATGTACTATTTATTGTTATTCGTTTTCTATCAGGCTATTATTCTAATTATATTGAGAGACTTATTTTACCTTTTGTTTGACAGCAAAGATGAGTAGCTTTTAAATATTTACAGCCCTTAAAACAGAATTTTGTTCTAATCTATCCACATTTTTGTGCTGTAATTCTTCAATCATAAGTTAATCATTGATTAATGAATTATCATTAATGACAATTGTTTATTTTCTTTATTTTCTGTTTCTTCTTTTTAACCACCTCACATTTTTCCATGGAAGGCTAAAAGCTAATGCTAGCCGGCTCGTATCCTGTCCCTCCTACTCACCAGTGTTTGCTTCCTGGACAATAAACTGGACTACATCTGACTTAAGGTGAACTACCCAGTGTGAATTTAGAGATTTTTTTTCACATACACATGGCTCAGCTCAGTGTTCCAGACACAGTTACCAGGTTAGCAACTTGCAAATGTTCTGATAAAATGATAGTGCCATGCTGACTGGGGGCCTGTGTATGTACATCAGCACTGGCTGATGTGTGAAAGCTGTGCTGGTTTATAATTACTGCTCACCACTGCTAGACTTGGTGACACTTATATGCAGACAGTTTAATTTAACATGGGAATTCACCATCATAGTGTACATCCCACCCATCACTAATGCTAACAACGCTCTGGCCAAACATTAAGGAGCCATCAGCAAGTTCCAAAACTCACATCCAGATTGACTGTTGATTTTAATGGAGACTTTACTCACACAAATCTCAAGTTACTTCAGTTTCCTAAATTCCTTAATTTTGTGGACTTTGAGACAAGAGGGGCAAATGTGCTGGACTGTGTTCACACAAACATTGTTGGTGTATATGGTCCTGAGCCCCACCCCCATCTCAACTACTCTTGACCAAATCTTAGTTGTGCCAAGCCATCTCTAAAGCTGATGAAAATCTGGCTTCCATGAGCCATCTCTGTTCTTCAGGGCTGCTTTGATCACACTGATTGGGGCATGTTTAAGAAGGCTGCACACAACATACACAGTGTTTGTGACTGGCTATGAGAAAATAGATCAAAGACATCGCCACATGCCCAAGGCAGATGCCATGGATGACTAGACAGGTGTGCATGCCACTGAGAACAATGCCTTTGAGACATTGCTTTCAGATCACGTGATAAGGCTGCCCAGAAAACAGCAAGGGCCAAGCTTTCCTGGACCATCAGAACAGTGAAGTGTTTAAAACACTCTTAAAAACATCCTCTCATCCCTGCCCATAAACTGCATTCAGTTCTTCATGAAGGTGGCATAGACCTATGGATGTGGTTTAGACAATAGTATGACATACAGTGAGCTATAAAAAAAACACCTCACTATGTAGTTAAAAACTGGAGGCAGTCATTTGTTTTTTGGAACAAAAGGGCTGTTCTAGTTTTTGCCCATCTTAAAAACCAAAGAATCTGATCCAAGAGCAGTTCTTTGCAGACTATCTGTTGTCTAAAAATGCTATCTAAAGTTGCGCTGGATCCTAAGCAAAACTGACCCCACTTGTGGTACTAATAAAGGTTGATCTTATCTTATCTTATCTTATCTTACCACCTTAATGAAGAGCTGCGGATGGTTTGAGTGATTTGAGAAGTTTTATGGATGTACTAAACGAAATGATATGGGTGACTATTGACTTCAGGTATTCTTGTCTTAGCTAACTGATTACATCTGAGTGAAACAATATGTACATTACAGAAACCAACATTCAATTAGTCAAGCACTAATGAACATGAGTTCAGTGACAGGCACTCTATCTCTTTAAAAACATCTTGCATAGACCGCTTGAACCACCAGTGGGTGCCCAGTATGTTTTAAATGACCGCCATGTAATTTTGATGTTGCTCTGGTCAGTTAAAGAGCTTGAGTGCCTCTTGCCTAAAACCACTAAACCTGCTCCCCAGTCATAATGAGTGAGACGCAATGCTGTAGTCAGACTGAAATAGCAGGCAGGCAGTGCAAGAGTCAAAATAGCACAGCACAATTAGAGACAGTGAAAGAGCTAGTAGCTCTTATATGCAAATATATATGATATATAGATATTTATAGATACCAAACAGTATAGGGACTGTTAATGGTTAGCTTAACTGTTTTGTCTCAGGCCCGCATCTGTTGAAATGTGGTAGCTTCATATTGGTCTGAACCTGCTCATGGGTCTGTGGCTGCCTTACTGCTGGCTGAGTGAATTCATTGGCAGTGTTAATGAATGCTAAGTTCAGAAATAATGGCTCAGCATTGCCTCCGAGCAAGAGTTCTATGGCCATGAAATATGCATGCTCTAACCATTAATCCCACTATCCTTTGGTGTTTGCGGCAAGTGGGAGAACTAAGCCAAAATGTTCTTTCTGTGCTCTTTTCTCTAATCACACACACACACACACACACACACACACACACACACACACACACACACACACACACACACACACACATCTTACTTCTGCAGCAGAAAACTCTGAATACATGAATTAATAACCTGAATACCAGCATAGAGCAAATGATTTATTAAAGTGTCTTAAACCTGAGGTCAGTGTTACATTCTTAGAAATAAAAGTAAAAATCAGATTCTTTAAGGACCAAAAGTGATCCTCCAATGGCATCTTTCCAAAGAACCCTTTTAGCACCTTTATATTTGAGAGTCTATGAAGGAAACTCAAGCTCAAAAAGAAAAAAAAAGAAAAAAAAATGGTAGCAAAACACATTTTTGAGTTCTTGGAAGCCAGTAAGCCAATAGCTTCCATTTGATACAAGAATATATTCCTGTAATTTACTCAGAAAAGGGTTGTCTGCTGTAATTGACAGACACCTCAGAGATTAGCTTGAAAAATGCTGCTGTAGTACAGTATAACTAGTGAAACAATCTATTAAAAGGTAAACCCTGTGGGAAAAGAATGATGAATTCTCACATGGTCCTCTTTTTAATGGATGATTATGCTGGTTACACTGCAGCAGAAGTAAAAAGTATTTTGTGTAATATTCTTATCTCTGTCGTGTACCAAGCCTGTGCTTTGAGTGTTTTCTGGATCATGTCTCTGCTTGCTTTTAATAACTCTGATAATGCTAAGTTTGACTCTGTCTCTAATAATGACTTCTGCAATGGATGGAGTTTATTACAGAATACTTCACCAGCTACGGAATCAGTAGAGGCTTAGTCTGGCAACTGAAGGAGCTTTGTTCAACTTCCTACTGATATAAGCCCATGTAGCTATCTAGGAAATACAAACATGGAGACCATAGTCATTTAACATCGATTCCTGGTATGCCAAACTACACCATTGTTCAATTGAAATACTGTCCAATGCCAAGTTTTCTTACTGCAATACTTGCTGGGCTTTGCTCAACATGAACATTCACTTCCCTTAGCTGAAGGTGGTATTCATTATCTCACTTCTCACAGAAAAAGCTTTACCACAGGCCTTTGGAATCAACACAACCCGAGTATATGCTCTCTTTCGTGCTTCTTAGAACATTTCTGCGACATCTCACAGCATGGGAAAAACCTTAAACAAGGAGAAGATTCCACTGCTAATTAGGCTTTGACTTTTCACATTCTAATGACCTCCAGTAGTTTCAATGAAACAGCAGTTAAAAATGCTGTTTTTGAGGCTTCTGGAGGAACTGAAAACATAGCTGCCCAGAACAAAATCTCTCATTAGAACAACTTATCTGTGTAGCTATTAGCTGTTAGGATTGATAATCAATTGAGAGAACACTGTTTCATGTTAAATCACCATTGCTGAATCTTCTCTACACTTCTTAGCAAAGAGCAAACCAATGCAAGTCGGAAGGGCACATTTATCAGCCATGCAGAAGAGAAGAAATCATTCATGTTTTTACTGTGGAGGAGCAGATCATGATTTATGGGAATGCACCTTAAACCTGCTAAAAACAGTAAACTGTTCAATTTTCTGCAAACCATAAGTTAACAACAGAATTGCTAAGCTTGACCTCAGAAGTGTGAATCGTTTATTTACGGTACACATCAACCATATATTTTGATCTATTCCTAATCCAGGATATCTACACTACCCATGTAATATGGATGCTCAACTGTACACAAAAACAGAAAAGTATGAGTTTTGTTAAAGGAAGATAAACTTTCTAGGATATACTATCTCCAAGGAAGACATACATGGAGGCCCTAAAAATCCAAGTCGTTCTAAATTGGTTCACTATCCATACCATAAAGGATATGCAACACTTTCTTGGATTCACCAATTATTCCATTTTATCAGCAATTTCAGTGTGGTATCACCTCTGACTACCTTAAAAGGCACACCAAAGAAACTCAAGGTGACAGTAGCCAAGCTTTTGAAGAACTGGAAGGATGATTCACATCAGCACCCATATTGAGACATCCTTACCCAAAACATGCATTTGCATCCAAAGGAGGGTGTATCCAAGGGGGTAGCTGTCCCAAAGAAGTCCCTAAAGTGGTAAGGCACAGCCATGGCCATTCCTGTAAAAGAAATTTTAATCAGCAGAAAGAAATTAGATCAAGAAGCACATGCTGTGAAAGTAGCATTAGAAGAATGGAGACATTGGCTTGAGGGGGCAGCTCATCTCTTTTTTATACTCACAAATCATAAAAACCTGAATGTTACGTGCAGTGGCATGTTCAGTATGAGTTTGTATTTTTTCTGCTCTCTCTTGTTTTCTCTTGCGCTCTCTCTCTTGCTTAGAGAACCGTCACTCAGCTGCAATCCCGGTCTAACTCTCCTATTGGCTCTGCTAAATAGGAAGTCTCGCCTACTGCAGCGTGCTGATTGGATGATCTGAGTCCCAGACTCGGATTGGATCTGCGCTGGTTGAAGTCCCGCCCTACCACTACAAAAGGACCTGAAAAAGGAAGAAGAAGGAGAGGGGGAGAAGGAAGGAGCTTGGTTGGAGTAGTTGTTGAGAGGAGATTTTTGTGTGATTTGAGAGTTGTTAGTACCTTAGAGATTAGACACTTCTGTTAGCTATACTTT
>JBBJLR010115227.1:0-20601 GCA_037577145.1 Brachypetersius gabonensis | reverse complement strand
ATACAGACTAAACTTAAGCAAACTTACCGGAAAGACAACAGCAGGTAGATTCAATAAGCACACTGAATCTTCAGGAGACTGAAGGTCCTTTAAACAAATCAGGGAGACCAAGGCCACTCCCCCTACTTGCCACCTCATTATTCACTCTAAGGGACCAAATAAACAAAAAACAGGCCAACAAAGTATTGCAAAACAGAGCCACCAGACCCTTGAGTGTAGCACTCAAGAAAGGGTGGGGTCTACTCGCTAGCACGCGCGAGGAGAATGGGGTGGACTCATCTGACCATATCGCATTTTCCACATCCCTGCAGATCAGTGCCTGTGGTTTGAAAACTGGCCTCTTAAATGTCCTTTGTAACGAAAGGTCTATAACCCCTCTGTGTAGTTGTAGATGGGCTGTTCTTTTGGACTGATCACATTCTGCACTGTCATTCTTGGCCACCAGAGAAAGAGCCTCTTGTTTGTTCATGCATATTGTACTAATCCACAAACAGCATAATCATCAAAAGTGGGTTTTTAACCACACCTTCCAGCTCTAATGTCAGCCCTATAGATGTAGACAGATATGTCATCTTTAATTACTGTTTGTATTGAAACAAATAGCCAGCTGAGCAGTCTTTGTGAAGCTCCTATTATCTTTTATCGTTATCAACCCTATTTTTAAATGGCACTTAGATCTTTTCATCTTGCTAATTTGATTTATACTTGAAGGTCAGCTGTGCCTGTTCAGCAAACATGCTTCAATCATGCTTCAGCATACCAAGACATTTTGGACAATGCCATTATTCCAACTTTGTGGGCCCAGTTTGGGGAAGAACCTTTTCTATTCCAGCATGACTGTGTCCCAGGTGCACAAAGCGAGCTCCATAAAGACCTGCTGGAAGAACTTGGCTGACCTGCACAGAGCCCTGATCTCAACCTCATCCAAAACCTTTGGGATGAACTGGAACAGAGATTGTAAGTCAGTCCAACATCAGTGTCTGACCTAAATACTGTACAAAATCCCTCTTTATTCCTAAAATGAAAGAAAATGTTTATATAATAAATGAATATAATAATTGATATGAGATAAAGCTGACAAAGTAATAATCTGAGGCAGTGTTTCTTAATCCTGTCTATCTATATCTTAACAATTCCCTGTTTCATTACACCTGATCTAGCTTTTTAACTGATAATCAGACCTATTATGAGCTGTAGCAGGTGTGTAGGGGACAGGGAATAGATGAAACGGGTAGAGAATTTTCAGAAGCAGAATTAAGAAACACTGTTTCCACCATCAGTGAAAATATCGAAGTCAACGAAAACAAATCAGTGCTGTAAGGTTCTTTGTAATTATGGACCGAGTCCGCACTGAGATGGCTGCGTGCCTGTAGCATCTGTTCCTTTTCCTGACTCCCCCATCCGTCCTCTAAACAACAGCGTCCTCTAAACTGACAGCGTGTTCACGCTTTGAGGTCAGAAGCTTTCATCTCCTCTATAGCAGTCCTGTGCCATCTGATTAGGGACCCATGCAGAACAAGCTCTTTTAGACTGTAAATATGCATCTGCTGTTGTGGCTATGAATGAGTTAAAGGAAGGAAAACTCACAATGAAAACGGGTAACAAAGTAAAGAAAACAAGCAACTCAGACATGTTTTGGTGTTTGTCTAAAACAATACAACTACAACCAGGTGCTAAAAGATGATGCAAGAGCTGTTTTTCTCATGACTTGGTCAAACTCGATGCAATGCAATGCAATGCACAAAATTTGTCCATTTTAAATCCACCAGTTCTTATATTTTGTTTGTTTGTGGCTTGAAATTGTGTGTAGGTCTAAACTTCAGGCTTTGTGCCAATTTATCCTGTATTTACTGTATTTCATAATGATGGGTCACTTTTTTGCGAGTGTACATCAGCATGGCAAATGCAAGCCTAATTTGTTCTGCAGCTGATTAAACTCATGGTTTCTTATCATAAACACCTCTCAGCCAATCAGTCGTCTGATACCACAGTTTTCATTTTATCAGTGTTACCTGTCAAGGGGTGGGAAAAATTAGGCAGCAAGTGGTGGTACAGGGTGGTAGTAGCCTAGTGGGTAAAACACTTGCCTGTTCAAACCCCCACCCCCCCTTCTACCATTGTGTCCTTGAGCAAAACTGTAATTAATGATTGTCGCTCTGCATAAGAGTGTCTGCCAAATGGCATTCTACTGTACATGTGGTTTCTGATACCGTAAGTGAATAATCCTTTCTTGAAGTTGTGTTAAAAGCAGGAAAAATGGGCAAGCTTAAGATGGCACCAGGAAGAAGACAAGCTGACGGATTCAGTGTGATGATCTGGACAATGTTCTTGGGAACTGGCATTCATTTGGATGTTACTTTGAAACATATAACCTATCCAAACACTGTTGCAGAACAAGTTCACCCCTTCATGGTGACGGTATTCCCTAATGCCAGTGGTCTCTTCCAGCAGGATAATATATAAGCAGGAACATAATGGATGTGCTGGACAAACTAGTCTGATCAATGGAGGTCCCATTTCTCCGACTATAACTAGGTCCATTCCCATGTCTCACTCGGCTCCATGGTATAACGAGGAGCTAAGGGCCATGAAGGCCAAAGGCAGACAATTTGAACGCCTTTTTAGGAAAACAGGCTTAACTCTACACTACTGGCTTTCTCGGATCATGTCAAGCACTATAAAACTGCCTTGGACACAGCTCAGTCGTCCTATATCTGCAAAACTATTAGTACAACAACCAATAAGCCCAAATCACTTTACAGCATGGTGTACCGGTTAGTTCAGCCTTCTACACTGAATGCGTCTTTACAAGAATCTGATGACTTATGCTGCTCCTTTCTACGTTACTTTCAGGATAAGCTGGATGCTGTATGTAGGTCACCTGATGCAGACCTGACCACTTCTACTTCTAAACAATTTCAGCCTATTCAAACACTTAATAGCTTCTTTCTGACAAACCCCACCTTGATTAACGAAATAATACAAACATCCAACCCTTCTTCATGTCATGTTGACCCTGCACCACCATTCCTTTTGAAACACTGTTCTTCTGCTATTTCTGGTTTTATTTCCCATCTTATTAACATGTCTTTTATCTCTGCAACTGTTCCAGTTTTACTCAAAACTGCTGCTATCACTCATATTCTTAAAAAGCCTACACTGGACCCTGGTGATTATGCTAATTATCACCCCATTTCCAACCTACCGTTTGTTTCAAAAGTTATGGAAAAGGTTGTGGCCACTCAGCTGCACTGTCAGCCACTTTGACAAATTTCAGTCAGGTTTTCGTGTGCAACACAGTACCGAAACTGCACTAGTACGGGTTATAAATGATCTCCTTCTTTCTTGTGATTCAGGCAACCTTTCCATACTCTTATTACTTGACCTTAGCTCAGCTTTTGACACAGTTTCTCATAAGCTACTACTCTTGCGCCTCTTGGAGATTGGCATCTCAGGAGCAGCACTAGCCTGGCTTTCCTCATACTTGACGGATAGGCAATACTACATTACCATGCATAACTACAAATCTCCCACTGTCCCTCTTAAAATGGGTGTCTCACAGGGCTCAGTCTTAGGCCCATTATTATTTGTTATATATATTATGCCTCTTGGACAAATTATTCGTAAGCATGGTTTTCAAAACCACTGTTATGCTGATGATATTCAGATTTACACTTCCTGCCATCCTGATTCCATTCGCCAGAGCACAGCGCTAGTGTCATGTGTTGATGAGCTAAAAGATTGGCTTAGCTCCTGCTCTCTCAGATTGAACCTGTCAAAAATAGAAATCTTCTTTGTTGGCTCCCCAGCTGTAACAAAAAACATACCAAAACCCCTGCTACTTTCATCATCCTTGACTCTTCACTAAATCTCAATGCTTATATTAGCAAACTGTCCAAAGCTGTATTTTTTCACCTACGGCGTATTGCCAAACTCTGCCCCTTCATGAGTCCAAAGGATGCTGAATCACTAGTTCATGCATTTATCACATCCCACCTTGACTACTGTAATGCTGATTTTTATGAATTACCAGCACTCTCTGTCTCCCGTTTACAACGTATTCAAAAGTCTGCTGCAAGAATGTTAACGTTTACCAACCGGTCTGATCACATGACCCCCATTCTTTCTAACTTCCACTGGCTCCCTGTTTCCTCTCGCATCACTTACACAACTCTTCTGCTTACCTTTAAGTCATCTTTTCTCTCCGACTTACATTCTCCACATCTTCCTTCTCATCTACTTCGATCTTCGGGAGAGCAACTACTCTTTGTACCTAGATCTCACCTTGCTTCCATGGGAGGGAGATCTTTTTCTGTTATGGCTCCTAAACTTTGGAATTCATTGCCCCTGTGTCTTCAATCTATAACCACAGTGAAAGTCCAAACTCAAAACACATTTGTTCAACCAGTGTTACCCCTGATTATTGGTTTCTTCTTAACTATCTATGTAACTGTTGTACCTGTCGCATTGTGAATGTTTTTGTATTACAACATGGTCTGCAACTGCAACCATATGCTCAGACCAGGCAAATGCCTTCTGTTCATCTATATATGTGCTGCTATATTGACTGTTATTGTTCAGCGTCCTTGAGCTTGGGAAAGGCACTATACAAAATAAACGTATTATTATTATTTCACAAGGACTTAAAAGGATCTACTGCTAACATCGTGGTGCCAGATCCCACAGCAGAGGTCTTATGGAGTCCATGCCTCAATGGGTCAGAGCTGTTTTGGCAACAGAAGAGAGACCTACACAATATTGGGCAGGAGATTGAGGGTTCAAAAATCACATTACAGAAAAATACCTTACATTTTCACAGAATTCTTTAACATTACATCGAGTTTTTACATCTATATTATTCTTTGAACAGCTATTGATCAGTTTCCATTCATTCCTCAGTCCACATACTGGAGATGCACTGCATATACAATTAGTTGGTTGTACAGCTAGTACAGCTTTGTATTTTTCTGAACATTTACACATATGTGCTTCTTTGGCCCACAGAAGCTGAAGCCTAAACATGCTACAATATCATCTCTTGTGATTTGAGCAACGCAAAATCAAGGTCTTAAAATCACCCCAACAAAAACAGCCTGTTTAACTCTGGGAGGTAAAGATAGACTGGAGATTGGTCATATAAAATTCATTCAAATGGACCTCCAATAACAATAAAATATAATAAAGATAAGATAGGGCTCTTTAAAATAAAGAGCAGTAAAATACAACCATATAGGAGCTGTGTTCACTGCACTGATCAGGCAAAAGTCCACTCTGTTTCTTTCAATTTAGTTCATTTTCTTAGCTAAAAGGGATCAGTCGCAAACCACACAGCAGACCATCAAGCAGATCTGAACTTCAGCACAATATGCAAGACTTGAGCATGAATTTTATTTCCCATAATGCTTTGAAACTACCGAGAGATGATTTATTTCTTCTCCTGCGGATGCCGGAGCCATATTACTGATTTTATCAAGCCCGCTCCTGTTGTTCAGATGGATCTTTTTTATTTACCCAGCAATGCCAAGCTCATGTTAGAGTGATTAGACCAGCTTTGAGAAGGAAATTAACAATTTTCCCAGAAGGAAATTAAAGGTCCCACCACCAAGACTGAGGATTGAGTCCTTAAGAAATCAAACACTAAAATCCTTCTACTTTTCACACCTAAACTACATCATTTTTTCCTATACCCACCCACATCACATGCAATGTGCAGAGCAAAAAAATCGTTTGTTAGTTAAATAAATTTCATTGTATTATTTCAGCTTCAGATTCAAATCATTAATATCAGCTCCAACCAGTAACAAAACTCTGAGCTTTGACTTTTAGAAATAATTTCACAGCTGTATTGCACAAACTGGCTGCTTTTGTTTGATCAAGTTAACCTTAATTCACAATCTTTACAGTCTTTGATTTATGTGTACACCACGTTTGTAAGTCTTGGCTAAACTCCTTTGCCACTTTTCTAAAATAACGTGTCAGAACTGGGCAGTTTGCTTTGATAGTTTGCTCTTAAAATAATGGTCCTAACCGTGACGGACAGCTGAAAGAACTATGCTGTGAGAACAAATACTTGTTCATTGTTCAATTTGTGCATAGCAAGACAAATGTCTGACATCAGTTAGATCTGAAAAGCTGCAGACAGTCTCACTCCCGTCCTATGGCTGTGATAACAGGCATTTTAACTGTTCAACTTCCAAACCACAGAATTAGGTTTACAGGATCCAGTCCGGTGCTCAGTTGAAACAAACTGACGCACATAACCAAATGATGGACACTAAAAGGGGCAGCAATGCATTCAACTGAGTAATAAAATCATATTTTCTACACATCTAAAGTAATGAGCTCCTTTTCAGTGCTACTACGAGTCTATGTGACTTTTCACACGTCTCCTGACTTCATTATAGAAACTAGCTACTTTAAACAGGTGCGCTCACCAGTTTTAAATACATAATCTATGTAGATTTTGTCAGGTGAAAGATAAGATGCATGAATTATGGAGTTCCAACTCCACAACGTTCAAGCTACAGAGTGGGGAGAGGTGGAGGGAAACCAAAACTGGCTAATCAGCTCACTTTAGTGATATGTGGGACGATTTTAACCCCAGTGTATTTACCTTCTCAATGTAGCAAAAGTTGTTGTCAGTGTTAAAGCTTGAATCCACTTAAAGGTCAAGAAGGGGTACATTATCAATGTTGATTGCAGGCATGTTGATTTTTTGAAGATATGCTAAACTTGAGACCACCTTCCCAACTTCCCAAGGTGGAATTCCCAGTTGAGGGTCGTTTCTTTTTTCTAGTCAAAGGTCACAAATACCAAGTTACAAACTCTGATTCAACAAAGCATTTCTATAAAATTGTTTTCCTTTCATAATGACAACCAGACGGCGAACACTGGCTTGACTGACAAAATAAAACTCTGATTCAGGCTAAGTCTGTTTCACTGTGTGCTTTCGTGTCAGTTCTGACATCGCATGATTTTTCTCACAGTTAAATGAACATTCAACGCACAATGATGCTTTGTCTAAAAGTGTATGGGTTGTATACATAAACACATGGCGAATACCTCTAATGAGACAGATATGATAAGGTATGATTGAGTTTATAACTAGTTGCAAGGTTTTCACTTTTTCTCCCTTTGTGCTCTAAAATCATTCAAAGTTAAATCAAACCTGTTACAATTGATTTACATCATTAAAATCAGTCCTTGCAATTAAGTATATCCTCTCTTTCCCTCCTATTCTTTTGATGAATGCATGTAACCTAATGACAATGCAGGAATCACAAAGTCAGAATTTGAAAACTTATAGAAAAAAATGTTATATTTTAATGTTTAAACCAATAAATTCTGTAGAAATACATCTGTACAAAACAAATGCTGGGTACTAATACTACAGATAAATGACTTACTGTTAAGTGAATAATAACACAGATGGTGGTTAGGAGTTTCTTATGGCACATGGTAGAGATCAGTTGTGTATAAGTAATATTGACATAAGTAGTCAAAGTAGTCAATATAACTAGCAGTGAGTGTTTCATCATATTATAAGTCGATTAGGATAAAAGTGTCTGCAATACGCTACAATGATACACTACATGGACAAACCTGTTTTTCAGGGTTTACTTCCAGTTAATGCTTCAGCACACCAAGACATTTTGAACAACGTCATGCTTCCAAATTTGTGGACACAGTTTGGGTAGGAACCTTTACTATTCCAGCAGGACTTGAGGCCCAGGGCACAAAGTAAGCTCCATAAAGACCTGCTGGATAAGTTCAGTGTGGAAGAATTGACTGGGCCACACAGAGCCCTGACCTCAACCCCATCCAACACCTTAGGAATCTATAGAATGAAGGGACACAAATTCCCATGGAAACACTCGAAAATCTTGTGGAAAGCCTTCCAAGAGGAGTGGAATCTGTTATAGCTGCAAAGCGGGACTTACTCCATTTTAATGTCTATGTATTTGAATGCAATGTCATTAAAGTCCCTGTTGGAGTAATGGTCAGGGGTCCCAAAACTTTTTGTCCATATCGTGTCGTTAGTTAAACCTGGCAAGACATTGCACAACAAACAAAACTGCAGTTTGATAGTGTCAGACCCCCAAACTCCCTCTTCTGTTTGAAAGATCTCCCAGTTTCCAAGGTCTCAAACTGCATTAGGAAGCTTCAGGTTGGGTGCGGTGGGTCTGATTGTAGTAATAAATCAATACCACATCCTCATTTTAGGGGTGCAGGCTGGACCAGCTGGGTTTATTGTTGGCGCTTTGGAGGATTCTGATTGGTCGAGAGAGGAGGGTGTTTCGCTGACGTGTGCTTGTGGCGAATCTGATTGGTTTAATCGGCGAGCGTTGATTCCGCATTCCGCTGCGCGAGAGAGAGAGAGAGAGAGAGAGAGAGAGAGAGAGAGAGAGAGGGAGGGAGGAGGGGGGGGGACAGGGCTGAAACCTCTTCGGAGCAACTAGAACTGCAATCGTCTGGACAGCTGTCATCCTGTAGGTCAGCGACGACAGCCAAGCATGCCTTACATCCTCATCAGCACACAGATCCGGCTGGTGTGTATATTTATATATGTTTATATATAGATAGATAGATATATTTTGCTCTGTCTGGAAAAAAATTTTGCAGTCTTGTTACATGTCTGACAGTAGCACCAGCTGAGCATAGATTACAGCATTAGGCTTTACTAAGGCATTAGTGTCACTCCAGTCCTGTGTGGGTGTGTATCAGGAACTTCAGCACTTACAGCTGCAGCCTAAACAAGTCAGCAAGAGGGGACTGAGAGGGGTCGAACCACAAGATAATATTTGCATTTGTTCCTGAATTCTGCTTCTCTGTAGACCTGTCGTCTTTTCCCTCTCACTGTAATAGTAAACCACACCAAGCTGGCTGCTGCTAATCAATCCACTGGATGGATTGTTGTTGATTATACGTCATCAGATCCTCAGAGAGCAGTTCATATTGTACTTTGGTAGGGGTTGGGGGGTTGGGGGGGTGTTGTAGACTTTGCCCCATGAAGCAGATCTTTGGCCTACAACATGTAAGCTGTGCTTGTTTAACATTGTGTGCAGTCGTTTGTGAGTAGTATTATGAAGAGATGTCAACAAATTCCAAACAAACGAAAAAACTTGGATGCGTGTCTAAAGGAAGAGGCCAAGAGCGCAGAACCCATGGGTTTGACTTTCAGCATGTTGTGGGAGTGTGTGATCAGACAGACAGAAATGGTACAAAAGAGATAGAGGTAGTAACGCCTTAATGCTGTAATGAAAGAGTATATATGGAAGTAGGATTTTGTGGGTTAGTGGTTATAACATTTATATCAATATACATACAAAACCTGTAAGCCTGAAATACAGTGTATACAGCCAAAATGAGCAGCGTGATACAGGGCCAGGTGTTGGGAAAGGCTTAATCAATGCTTGCTAATACTAATATTTGATTTTTGGTGACATTTCAGTGCAAGAATCCTACGTGATGTATCTTTAACTGAATTGTATCTGGTAACTCAGGGTTTGGCATAACACTTTTCTTCAAGGGGATTGCATTTCATGCACTGTGTACTTCAGTACTAGCACCTCATTCACCTGAGGAACTTAGATAGCTAAGGAGTGTGCATGTTCTCATCAGATTCTAAAGAAGTGGGATAGAACTAACTAATTAACACACTTTAGTCACACATTAGCCTTGCACACCTTTAACACTTTTATAGACAAAACTTACAGAAGATCATTCTGATCTGTCTGAAAATTGATGCATTAAGAACAGTTCTGAGCCACGGAGAAGCCTCAGTAGTTTCATTGTTGTAACTTGTTTATGCACTTAAAATGGATAATGATAAATAGCACATTCAACCAATGAACACAGTGATAGAGGAGAAGCGGTTTGTTTTCAGGAGACCGGACCCACCATGGTAGGAGACGAGTATTCAGATCCTGCCACGATGAGCTATTTGGGAGCCAGGAAAACCACCATGCTGGGAAACAACTTGTAAGTGTTCATAACATTAATTGTTTTTTACCACCAACAATTACCTGTTCAAAGTCTATTTAAGTATGATTGCCGTAGACTGTGTTTTGAGAACACTATCACTCATACTTGGCTAAAACACAGGGATTTTACTTTATGATTCCCAGCCCTGGAAGTGTGATCAGTGTGGAGCTGCAAAGTTCCATGTTGTTGTTGACTGTTGCATCATGAAGTTAAGACCCGCATGGCCAGAATCTCACATCTGGGAACAAACTGTTAATCTTTTGTTGCTGGATTGTGGCACTGCTAACAAGGGGACAGCCCCTCTAAAACATGTCCCTGAGTTGCTCCTGTAGCACGTGCTCCTTCAAGACCAGGTGTAACGTAAAATAGCCCCTTTTCTGTATTTCTCTGTATTTAACCCATTCACTAAGAAAAGCAGTGCCACCAATGAGGGGCACCCAGGGAGTGGTGTGTGGGGACAGTACCTTACTCCAGGGTTTCTCAGCAGTGACACTAGCAGTCCAGGAATTCGAGCCTACAACCTTTTGGTTGCAGGGGCCACCAGCTGCCCCAGCGAAGTACAGTCGATAACATAAGCCAAAGAAGCTTGTAAGCTAAATGCTATCATTATCTGACACAACTGTTTTCTCATGACATGCTTATTTAATTGTAGTTTCCTTCTGGGACTTTTCAGCCTTCTGTTACATATATGGCCTTATGAGTCTATGTTCTTACCCACATTTAGTTAAAGATTCTCATGTGTTCTTGTCACAAGATCTGATCAAAGGGCTACTTATGAGCCAAAGTGGATGGAGTGAGAGCCGTTATGGGGGGTTCTCATTCCTTCTTTATGTAAAAAAACAGAACACCAAGATCCATTCACACCATCTCACCAAACATTACTGAGCATTTACCTGCTTCAAGAAAATTTAAAGAAAAAACAGGTTTGTTTTGGGTCTGTCAGGGCTTGCTTCGCAGGCTGCTGGCAGATGGGTAGAAGTGACAGGTCTACTTATGCAGACAGGATCTGTAAGACCTTCCATCCCAGAAACTTGAATAAGCATCAGGTTTTCACCAGATATGGTCATTTTTTTCTCCTGAACAGCATATGAAGGCAGAGCTAAACATCCATTCTTCAATAAATGGCCTCATTGTGTGCAACATCTCTGTCTGTCTTGCAGTTCAGAATACCATGTGGATGAACCTCCTCGATTGGTTCTGGATAAACTGGAAAAAATCGGCTTTAAAGTTGTGACCATGACGGGCGTTGGGCAGACTCTGGTGTGGTGCCTTCACAAAGAGGCCAGTGACCTTTGAGAATATCCAGCGGATTCATCTTTGTAGCACTTTCTCTGCAAGTATTACATAGTATTTACACTACCAGACAGCGTTATAAGGTCATAATCCATGTCGTATAATCTTGTTCAGTGCTGATGAACGACTCTCCTAACAAATCCGTCGCATGCAGATTAGAGTCTTGTTAAAATGGGTCCAGTATTGAGGTTTAATTTCCAAAATTGTTGTCCATCTACATCTACAAC
Source organism: Brachypetersius gabonensis (assembly GCA_037577145.1). Classification (NCBI taxonomy): domain Eukaryota; kingdom Metazoa; phylum Chordata; class Actinopteri; order Characiformes; family Alestidae; genus Brachypetersius; species Brachypetersius gabonensis. The sequence continues at coordinate 9,097 of JBBJLR010115227.1, read as the reverse complement.
TGGGAGCATATTCAACCTATTACTAAACGGCTCCTGTTACTAAATGGTGTTAAGCAGATAATACTTACCAGAAGATCCCACAGAGTTAGGCCTGTTTCGACATTTTTAATGTGCGCTTCCCAAAATAACAATTGAACACCCAGCACACTGTGAAAAGAAGCTACTGTCCCAATGTACAAACCTCAATACTGTGCTCTCAACTGTATTCAAATGGTCTAAATGTGCACTGTAAATTAGTTTTAAAGGTACACAACACTTTCTCTGGGAACAAATCTGTACATTTCTGTTAGTTAACTAGTTTAAAATATTAATAAGACACAGTGTATGAAGTCAATGTGACTTAAAAATAGAACTCTTATAGAATATAGGACAGCCGTGTTACCAAGTGAAGGTACCAACTGAAGACATAGCTATGATTGTGCCGCCCCAGTGATAGTATCAGACCTCTTAGAAGTACTTTACTGGACAATGTGATTGTTGGTATGAATTCTGCATGTCAGAATTCTTTAAGGACCATGTTTTGATTAAGGATCACATTGTAGAAAATCTCAGTTGATTAATATGTGGCTGGAAAAGAGAAGTCTTGACATCAAAGACTTATTTTAGGCCCTACTTTATTGTCTTACTAGTCGAAACAGATCCATTTAAACTTCAGAGACTAGAGTCTGTGTGAACTGTATGTTTGATCATGTATATGATATTACAAGAATGAAATAAAGTTTAAACTGAGAGTTGGGATTGAAGTGCTGCTGCTCATTTCTTTATCTGTATTCGTTGGGTTCATAGATAAGGATCACTCCCTTTAAAATACACACAAAAAAATAAAAGATGTAGCAACCGTTGAGAAAAAAACAGTGACTGAGATGGATAAAGGACCACCCAGCTGTGTTAGTGTGGTGGCCCTGAGCCTGGGATGCTCCTTCAGCAGCTTGGCACATTTAGACTGCAGTATTTGCCCACTGTGGTGATTTGTGGACTGCTGGGGAAGTCACTCCACAGATTTTCAGTAGGGTTTAACTCTGGGCTCTGACTAGGCCACACAACAACATTCACCTTTTTTCTCCTTCAGCCACTTTGTGGTCAGTTTCACGATGTGCTTGGGGTCACTGTCATGCCCATTGACAGCTCTGTTGCAGAGGGCCCCATTCCCTGGTTCAGAGAAACACCCTCAGGATACCGTTCTTTAGATGATGAGCTGTATTAGCTTTCCAGATTACTGTTGTACAGCTTAGTGTTGAGGCCAAACAGATCAATTTTGCTCTCATCTGACCATTACACCTTCTTCCACATGGCTTCAGCATCTTCAGTGTGCATTTTGGAAGAACTCAGCTGAGACTTAATGGCTTTTTTCTTGCAACCGTCCCAAACAAGCCATATTTGTGGAGCACTTGTGATATTGTTGACCACTTTTTGCCACAAAATCCTGTAACTGCTTCAAACTTGCAATAGGCCTCTTGGTAAACTCTCTGACCAGTTTCCTCCTCATTCTTCTTTCCAGTTTGGTTGAATGGCCTTCTAGTACCAAACACTTTCCACTTCCTACTTCCTACTTCACTCTGCTTTTGGGGTAGACTTGGACTGATAAAGCCTTCGACTTTTTTATTCATCTTGTGACCTGCACCCACCCACAACTTAATTTCTGGGATCTTTTGACAGTGTATTGCCACCCATAGTTGATTGTTTGCTTTCAGTTGCACTACAAAGCACTGGAAGGCTCCAGGAATAGCTGTTTTCATGCCGAACAAATGATTCATGATTCAAATTGATAACGGGGAGTAGTCAGTTAGCTTGGTGTGTAACAGAGAAGCTCAATGGACTTCATTGCTATTTTTATTTTTTATTTTATTTATTAGAACTACTTTATAGAGGCTAAATGTTTTGTAAAAATAAGTAATAAGCAATGCAAAATTACAAATAAAAACAAAGTTTTAAAATAACTGCAAATAAAAAAAAATGTAGATTAAGTGATAGTTCTGGATCAAAATGTCTGTTTGTAAATAATATTTGTTGTAGACCCCTTGTCCATCACCATTGTAAGTCAATGCACCACTCTGAATAAAAAATGAGGGAAATTTTCCTTTTAAATGAGCTACTAAAGCTTCTAAATGTCAAACTCTATTACCATTTATGCACTGAGGCACTTTTACAGTTTTATTCAACTTTAATAAACTATTTGTGCATTAAAGAAGAAGACTTACTGTGGCAACATGTGACTGAATGATGCTTATTACAATATTTTAGGCCTGGGTATTGCAGCTATTGACACTGATTAAATCATCACAGGCCTGTCACCAAGGCTACAGCATGCACACTGAATCCGCTACTGAGAGAAGGTCTCTCAGAGTCCTACAGCAACTAAGCCCCCACTGAGAAATCAAACCCCACCAAAGCAGAGAGCAAAAGAACAGCCAAAACCAGACCAGCCAGATGCCATAATAATCAGTGGAGAAGAGTTGGTCCTGTGAGACATTTGGTCTGAAGGCCAACTTGTCAGTTCTCCAAATATTCCATAAAGGGCTCATTCAGACTCGCGCTAAAGCTGTCCGTGTAAGTCATGGTGGTTAGAAACAGGGTTATAATTTATTAACTATGTGGCTGAGGAAAGTAGGCCCCTTATATTGGTGGTAGGCCATGTGATGTCACCTATAAAGCTCTGAAAAATGAAAAATAATCTGCAGAAAACGCAGTAGTCGGTGAAGAAGCCCAAACCCAACATGTCAAGTTTTTGGCAATTAGTGGAGTTAAATAAGGTCTGACAGAGCACGGAAAACTCCAAGCTGGGGTAAAGAGCTCATGTCTCGTGCTGGGATCAGTAACCAGTAACCAAACAATGTGAGAAAATATGGAGAATATGTGACTTTTAGGCCGAAGTGGAAATGCAGAAGGAGATTTAAGACTCTAGTACAAAAGAATCAAAGTCATCTTTATTGTAAATCCTTCTCCCCACAGACATGTTATGAGTGAGGAGTGAATTATTGCTCCTCTGGGGCACAATGGTACATTTAACACAGAACAGCAGCAGACAATAATACAGAGAGACAATATGCTGTACAAGTGCAGACAGGACAATACAGACTCAACAGTAATCAGTGAAAAGCGAGATGGGTCAACAACTCCTTTCATTTTTCTCTGATTGCTGTCTGGACAAAACCTTGTATCTCTATTTTTGTTTTCTATTTTTTGACATTATTGCCGTAAAAATCTTGCTACCTTTACTTACCATGTGACTTCCCCAGTGAAGTTACTTTTCTAGCAATACAAGGTTGTTCTGGCAGCAACTGTATATACATTATTAGTGTATACAGCTCTGGAAAAACACAAGAGACCACTGCAATTTATTTATACATCAGCATCTCCATGAGTATGATGACCAGTCCATGCCAGTGTCTGTTAAATTCCTACACAAGCTCCTCATTCTGCTTTATGAGGCACTGATCAGTGATCAGCTGAATCACATCTTATTTAATGAGGAAAAGTATAAAAAACAGCTGCAATCAACATTTTCCTCTAGCAATGTGCCCAAGTGGACGGCAAAACGCTACGATAACCACATCAAAGGTAATTATTGTTTAAGAGTGAACAAGAGTTTTGTTTTCTTTTTATCATTCAAGTTCTTTAAACACTGCATAATTTCTCTTGTTTTGAAATATTGCTTTAAAGAACAATATTTTTATTTGGAAAAATATTGTCAGCAGTTCTTAAAAACTAAGGCAAAGCTGTTCAGTATTTGCACCTATAAAAGATACATTGTTGCTGTGTATTTTTCTGTGTATTCAGATTCAGACGTCAGACTTACTTTATAGAAATGTACTCATATGTGCCATTCAGGAGAAATGAAACAAATTTTGTAGAATCTTGAAAAATCAGTTGAATTCCCCTTTAAGAGGGAGACTGACTCCGGGCCTCACTTCTTCTCTATAGCGTGTCATTGTTTGTGGTTAGAAACTGCTGGGTAATTAACCCTAACAAGTTTTGCACATTGTCCACATGCCAGCTGTCCTCAACATTGCGTGAGTGTTTTATGGTATATGGGCCAGTAGAAATTGTCCAAAGTGGTTTGGTTTTAAATCATTTTTCTCTATATTAAAAACATTTTTTCCTTTTTCATCAACGCAAATTATTTCAGTGGTACAAGGTTTAATTCAGTCAGTGACATTATACTGTTGTTATTATTATGGCTGCAACAATTACATAAGCTTTCATCAAGACATCAATCAGTTTGGCAGTTCTAGTGTTATGGCCTTTCCACTGCTCTGTGGAAAGACCAGTGGTCTTCAAACCAGTCCCCAGAGACCCCCAGAGTCTCCACACTTTTGCATTGTGATTTATGGTGAAACAAAAATGCGGTCTGGTTTGAAAACCACTGGCTCAGTCTGATGTTCCTCAGGCTTTAACTAACCAGGTTGTGCTAATGAAGGGTCTGAGCATTGGCTAGTGGTTTGTTTCATCAGGTGTGTTAAGCTAAAAAAAAAAAAGTGTGTGCAGTTTAAAACCCTGACATGGTGAATAAGCCCTTTTTTACGTGATCCATGGTGTTTACTTAGTAGGGAGAAGCCATTTGAGTAGCAGGCTATGCAGTAGTGAGGGTTCGAAAAGTACACAGCAGTCCATTATTAGACATATGAAACACATATTAAAGTGGCTCAGATCTGAAAATCTCATGCCCCTTAAATCTGGATGAATCTGGATCATCGGATGAAGTGAAAGTGACCATTCTGTCATATGTGAACACACCACAGCACACGGTGTAAACAGCATGAAATTCTTCCTCTGCATGTAACACATTAACCAAGAGAAGCAGGGGGCAGCCGGGAACACGGCGCCCGGGGAGCAGTGTGTGGGGACGGGTCCTTGCTCAGGGTACCTCAGAGGCGCTTAGCGGTCTTGGGAACCGAACCCAAAACTTCCTGATCGCAGGGCGAACGCCCGGACCACTAGGCTACCAGCTGCCCCTCTGTGTCATATTAAAGGAAAATAGTATATTTGTGGGATCTTATAATGTATACCTTACAATCGCTATTACAACCTTGTAATGTTGCCATCACATGTCTCTTGAACGGCAAACCAAGTCCCAAACAGCTCTTTCTTAGTCATGTAATGCAATGTTTGGTTGTGATTTATCCATATAGACTTGGCCTCAATTTATGTGGTGCTCTATATAGGGAGTAGAGAGGCATTTGAGCCTATCTAAGCCACAGCAAACACCAGTGTAAGGCCTCGTTCACATGGACGTCTGGCGTTCGTGACGCCAGGTGAGCACCTATTGAACGCCACCCGTTTTTCTGCTCATTGGCGTTCAGCCGCTGCACGTTCGGATGGCGTCAAATAAATGCTGCATGCAACGTTTTCTTGGCGTCAAAATAATACACGAAACTACAGATTGGGCGTCAGGCTGGTGTTAAGCGGTGTCAGACACCAGTCGAACGCCTTGCTGACGTCGATCAAGCGTCGCTATGAAACGCCACAAAAACGCCAATGTCGAACGTCCGTGTGGACGAGGACTAAAGATCACAATTTGTTGTAAACTAGTCTTTATTTTCATTAACAGAGCAAGGCCACATCTGATCTGACTGTTCTTACTGAGGTCCTATTTTGGACAACATACGTAACCGGCTCATATTTGTGGATCCACAGAGCGCTGAAACATCACATCCTGGTCACAAAATTAGGATTTGGACTACTTCTACCTGGTAATGTGACTGGAGCATTGCTTTAGCCAGAGAGGCAAGTGCATCTAAAACTGATTAATTAGGCACTTACACAGTTCTCAACAGCACTTTTCTTTTCAACCACTATGTCATTGTAAGTGAATATCTACAGGTCTGCAATGTACTGTAATTACATTGTGATAAGCTAAACTCACTGTTGTGTCTGCAGTGCAGTGGTTCTTTCAAACATTTAAGCCTTTTTAAGCCGGGCTCTCTTCACTTGGTTCCAAATTTGTACCTGCATCGTGACTTGGCCTCCAATCCATTCCTCCAGCATCAAAACATCAGTATTTTTCGCTGAGGAGCACGCCTGGAAGATTCCAGAGAGTTATGTTTCTTAACCTCTAAGAAGCCGATCGCTTGGCAAAACGGTCTGAGGATCAAAAGCTTTAAAAAAAAATAGGGAGAGAAAGGAGGTAACGACTGAAGAGGTGGACACATGGACTTGGTAGCAGCTGACATCTCTTGGCCTGCGATTGGAAATGTCTTCCTCTTCCTTCCTTAAAACGCAGCACGTGCTGCCGCGGCCTGTCATTCAGGCAGGATGTGTGTGTCTGGAGGGGCTGGGGCTGTTATTGGGTTTCCTGTGTTGAAGCTTCTTTCCAGGAACGAGAAAGAGCCGAGCAAGTAAACAGAACCATGTGATGGGAGCTCTGTGCAGCAGGACAGAAATAGAGAGCAAGACAGGGATGGCCCTGCGATGGGTATTGCATAACAGGAGATGGATTATTGTGGTTTTGGATAAAGTGGTGACTTTTGCTACTAGTGGACATCCTGACAGCAGCAGAGGCCACATAGTCATGCATAAAGACACCATAACTGTACTGTTGTGCTTTCCAGCAGTTATATGCAGATTGCAAAACTTTCTTCCGGCAGAGGGTACAACTCTTAGGAGCAACGTCAAGATAATGGCTAATAACACAGGGAGGTATATTCTGTACAGTTTTTGCTGTTTTGAATGCGTTCCCCATCACATAAACTATGAAATGAAACAGTTGTTGCTATTCTACTGGTATAAGAAACTACGTCACACTGCAAACAAATGTTTTCAAATACAAAAAAAGCAAGTCGTACCCGACCTGTACCCAAGCGACTCGATGGCAAGGCCAAAAGCAGGCCGCTTTGGTCGAAATGTTATCACAACATGGACAAAGGCCATTGGTTTTTACTGTCCATGCAAAAAATAATAATGGATTCCCGGTTACAAATTAACCGGGAAGTACAAGCACAACTGTCTGTTTGAGCTGAAGATAAAATTAATTGGGAATTTTCTGTGAAGCAAAAAAACTTCTTTTTAACTCTACGAGAAACCTGAAGGTGGCAATTGCACAGAAGTTAGCTGGGTTTGTATTCCTCACACAGCTAAAGAATGTCAAGAAAAAATAAAAAAATCTAACAAGACTATGAATAATAAAAGACAATATTAAAAGCTCCTCTGCCACTGTGAGGCGAGAATTGCCCTGCTCAGAAATATGGGAAGATCAACACATACTGCAAGTTCCGTGCCATCACAGTGCGATTTAGGCACAGCACGGTTCCTGTATACCTATAGAAAAGTGCCTAGGGACCGTAAGGTAAGAACACACCCACCTTAACCCAGGATGGTTCATTTCTTTGGAGACAGTGGAGACTGTGCAGGCTGTGACTGTTTCCATGGCAGTTAAACTGGTCATCTTGAGACTTGGGTATAAACAGTTGAATGCACAACCAGAAGTCAATTTGTTTGGTATGCTGTTAAGAAGCAAGAATGGTGAGCTTCACAAAGCAAAACAACCTCCTGAATACCACAGTGTATGACCAAAGAATATTTTTAAATATGGAAAAACAACTATTTAAAAAACAACAAAAAAAAAAAGACCTCAGAGATTTCACAAGACACGAATCTCTGTTAAGCCTCTTGTGTGTTGCATAACATAAAACAACCATTAGAACTAGACAGAAGAGACAAAACCTGGAACTGGATCACTTGTCTTCACTGAACGTGTTCAGAAGTTTAGAGAAACACCTAAACAAATGGCCAGAATCTCACAACAAGGAATGGCACAAAACATACCCAAACCTCACAAACAAGCAGGGAGTGCAAGTGCTCCAGAGAAGATGCTCAGCCTCAGGTGAGGTTTGGGCTCTGCTAGTTCTGGTAACAAACTGCAAAAACATATTGGCAAGGGAAAACATCTCACAGTCAGTGTTTCTCATTATGAGACCAGTGTTGTGCCAGTTCACACTGAAAATGAACTAGTTTAAACATCAGCTCATTAAAAACACTGAACCAGTTCATATTAATGTTTTTTTATTATTATCATTCTGAACCAAGTTCACAGCTCAAAAAATGAACTAGTTCATGTTTGTTTGTTTGGGGTTTTTTTTTTAAATTTTTTTCTATTTGAAGCTCCTTCAATCTTCTCCTTCAACCACTAAACAATCACAGACATAAGTTACATTAAAGAACAATTTTGAACCATTTAAGCAATGGATCATGTTATGTTACTTGTTTTAAGTTATTTTTTAATCTGGTGAAAACAACAGCTAATTTCCAAACTTTTCATTTGGAATGGAGATTTTATCGACTAAATGAATCTATTTGTAAACGGAGGATTGATAATGCATGTGATTAAGGTCATTATTAGGGCAATTCCATGGCATTTGTTTCCATGACCTGCCCTGTGTACTGTTTAACAGCTCATCCAGTGGATGACAACCTTCTATTGCAGCGCTGGCAATCCTGCTGGATCCACATTCGCCTTTCTTCAACAGCAGCCCGGACATTCTCAGGTTTCCCATCATGCCCAAGCCAGGGCTCAACTTTTGTGGAAGGCTGCTAGTCTACTATCAAATACTAAAGCTACATACAAGATCACTGCGTTTACATAAAAAATACTCTATTTTTGAAAATACAAGAGAATTCATTTTTTAGAAACATCAGCCATCAAAAATGAAATCAGACCTTTCCCCAGATGAACCGACAGCCACAGTGTGCATATCATGCATTACGTTTGTAGACACCTGCTTATCCAGCATGTCTTCTGGACTCAGGGGTTTTACCAGGGGGTTTGTTTCTGCTGCAGTAAGTCTCTACCTTTATGGGAAGGCTTTAAACTAGATGGTGGCACATTAACTGGATCGCGTTCAGCCGAGAGCAGTTGTGAGTTTGGTTACTGATGTTGGACAGTTAGCTCAGGCTTTTAAAATGACACTCCCACTCAGCCCAAAAGTACAGAATGGAATTAAACCACCACAGAGAACCCGGTTCCACTGCTCCGTAGCCCAGTGCTGTGGGGTTTTACAGGTGCAGGTCATAAAATGAGAATATCTTGACAAAGTTGATTTATTTCAGTAATTCCATTCAAAAGGTGAAACTTGTATATTAGATTCATTCATTACACACAGAC
>JBBJLR010115205.1:0-20605 GCA_037577145.1 Brachypetersius gabonensis | reverse complement strand
TTCTTCTCATACATTATTAGTAATATCAAAGGGAACTTTTACTTATTTCATTAAAATTCAGAGCAAATAGGACAAGCCCTCATGTAACTAACAATATCCCTAACTTGTTGTGAGTAGTGTATATCTCTTTATAAAAGCTAAACAAACATTTATGACAAACCATTCATACCTTGCAGGAAGTTATGATGGTTACCGTCCACCCTTCTCTGGAGCTCCAAATTCTGGCTACGGACAGGCCCAGTTTGGTACTGCCCGAGACTACCCCAACAGCAACTACCAGAGAGTAAGATGATTGATTTTTCTATATGCTTTGCTCTTTCCTGTGTTTGTTTTTGTCTGCAAAACTAAGATTTCTGACTATTTAATCTCCACAGGACTGCTATCATCAGAATTACAAACGTTCCACTGGGCAAGGACCTCGAGGTGTCACGCGCGGAAATGCTCAAGCCATGCGGTCCTAAAAGACTTTCGGACTAACTTGACACCTTGATACATTGAAAGCTTGGTCAAATGCAGAAATTCTGTATGTTCCAACTTACACTCGTATTTTTGTCAGTGGTATTTTATTCCTCCTTGCACATAATGAAAGTAATCCTGCGCTGACCCATTTTTAAAGTAATGAGAACTTTGTGGGCACAGATTAAGCAAATTCCTCAGCGACCTTTTGTGTGGTATAGGACTATGCTTGATCTCTAGATCAAGTCTAGTCCCGCACTGTTACTATTTTAGTAAATTCCATTGAAAGGTCTGCATAGTCCAAAACTATGCTTAATCTAGAAGACGTTTGTTTTAATTAGTCAAAACTGAAGTCAGGGTCAAGGTTTTAAGAGTCATTAATTTATTTTTTTTTGTATGAAAGTAAATGAGAAATTTCTGCCGCTGCTGGTGTAACACCTGAAGATACTTTTCTCCTCTCAATTAATTTGGTCCCCAAGGTATTTTTCTTTTGGAAACAAAGCCCTAACTCTTCAATTTGTATATTGATGTTGCTTTGACCGTTTCAATAAAGAAGTGTTGCATAACTCTGTGTACTTAGTGTGTTTCTGAAAAATAATTTTTGCTTTAGGTGTTTGTACATAACACTGAACTAGTGCCCTGTAATTAATTTTTGTGTGCAAACTATATTCAAGAGAATTCTCATCCGTTATAGTGTTCCCCCCCCTGCACACTCCTGAGGAAAACTTGCTGGGCTGCCTTCCTCTGTGGAAAACCTATAGCCAAACTCAATTGTCATATTTTGACTTGTAATCTCTTCCAGAAATGACTGCTGTATAAACAGCTGGTGACGTGTGAGATGTGAGACACATGAGTAATACAGGGTTAGTTTTACTCCACTGTGCAGACCACACAATTCCTAACCCACCCCTCAGACTCGGATCACTGCATAAGATACATGGTTCTACAGTAAGGAGATGAACTCCAGAAGCAACAGATTGGAGTTCAGGACTGCATGGAGTCTAGCTCTGCACCAACAGCTGCACCCCCCCACCCAGTCACTACTTAAGGTGATGGCTGTCCAACAGGAACACTGTCACAGCTGGCATTGTGGTGGAGCTCCAGTAATAGACACACCAAAACAAAAACATCTTAAATTACCAACAAACTTAACTTTTTCTAACAAGTGTAATCGCTAAGGTCGGCAGTCACGCTGCTTGGCAAATGCCCTTTAGATTAAAACTGGCATATGTATTTAACATGTTTACATTAGTTTGTTCCCTGCAGGTTTTCGCTGCCAAACCAATTACTTAATTGATCAAAATTCTTCAAATCCGCCTGTGTATTTTATTTATATTCATGTCTACGTTAAGTCCATAATTAATGATCCTCTGTCTGCACCAATCAGACTAAAGTGCAAACAGGTGCTACAGGAGGGTTGAATGATGCCAGAGACGGCAAGTGTGCTGGTAAGTAGATCTAGACCCATCGCAGCAGACTCACTGAAAGCTTCCACCAGGACCAGGATTACCAGACATCAGAACAGTCATTCCCCCTCTCTCTCCCCCCCCCATCCCCCAAAACCATCACTTTCTTTAGCAACTCATCCCAGCTCTAATTTAGCCTCATCCACCAAGAAATCTATCTGCTACACCAGTTGTTCCCAACCTTCTTTCCTTGAGGCCCCCATTGCCTGTCTCCAAGACAAGCCAGGCCCCCCAACTCCTACCCCTGTAGACACAAAAAAATACAATTAACTTTTATTTGCAAAAAATAAATAGCGATTGTTTTTGCTCTTATACTTTTTCACACAAACGTTTACGTCTCTCTCTTTATGAATTTAATGTGAGCAATTATAGTTTTGGTAAACTCAATGCAGACAAAATTCTGCGCACCCCCTGTGATCTCTAGCGCCCCCCTAAGGGGGCCCGGACACCAGGTTGGGAACCACTTTGCTACACTATGCTTTATCCCCAAACATCTACCTGCTACACCGTGCCTACAGTCCTCTTGACAAGACAAGTGCATCCCTGAGGATTACGTGCTTCGACTTCTCCAGTGCCTTCACCACCATTCAGCCAGCCTAGCTGGGGAGCAAGCTGTCTGCTATACAGGTTCATGGTCCCTTAGTTGTGTGGATTATGGACTGCCTGACTGATAGGTCACAGTTTGTGCGGTAACAGGGATGTAAGCCTGCCACAGTGCTGTGTAGCATTGGAGCACCTCGGGGAACAGTTCTGTCCTCTGTTCCTCCTCACCATCTAACTTCCAGTACAACAAAGAGGGCTGCCACCTGCAGAAATTCTCAATTGACTCAGCAATAGTTGGATGTATCAAGTGGACTGAATCAGCTGCAGCGCAACATCCAAAAGACCAATAAACTGGTGGTGGACTTGCGATCACAACCTCCTGTCACTCCCCTGTCCATTAGAGGGGCGGATATGGAGGTTGTTTAGGATTACAAATAGCTGGGTGTACACATAAGAACTCTCTGTCCACCATGTTCTATGAGTCTGTTGTGGCCTGTGCCATTTTCTATGCTGTGGTGTTCTGGGGTGGCAGACATGAAGAGACTTAAACTGATCAGGAAAGCTGACTGTGGCTGAAAGGAGAACATTGTCTAGACTGTAGTTCATCATGGACAATGTGGATCACTCACTCCACAGTGTGGTGGCAGAACTGAGTAGAATGTTAAGCCACAGACTCACCAGCTTAAAGTGCTCTACTGAACACCACAGAAAATCCCTCCTTCCCACTGCCCTCAGACTCCTCTCTATGTCACATATCCACACAATAATCCATGCAATAGCCTGTTGTATATTTTACTTACCAAGTTAAGATTATGTGCATTGTTTTTGCTGTGATGTGCAACATTCTCAATATCTTATGTGCAATATTTATATATTTTTTCACTATATTTACATTTACGGCATTTATCAGATGCTTTTATCCAAAGCGACTTCCATTCCCTACCTACAGGGGACAGTCTCCCTGCAGCAACTTGGGGTTAAGGGTCTTGCTCAGGAACCCAGTGGTGGTGCTGAAGGTAGGATTCAAACCCATGACCTCTTGGTCTAGAGGCAAGTATCCTACCCACTGAGCTACCTCCACCAATATCACTACTTATGTCAATATTTCTTTGTATTACTGAATATTACTGCTGGATACTTAACTACCATGTGTGTTGGTAGGTTTCACTCAACCGTGTTACTCATTTATAGTATTTATATCCAGCATTTCTGTATGTAGCAAAGTATATTTTAGTTTTTTCTTTCCAGTTTTTAATTTAGATTTTATTTAGACTTTATATTTTATATTGTGTCTGTATCTTGCAGTCATTACATCAGCAATTTACTCCAGGATCAGTAGTTTTCTGGTTCTGAAGTGCCCACCAGCCATTACCAGTGCGCCCTCACTCTACATTAACATACTTATATGCACTCACACCGCGGAACTCCCTGCCACGGGCCCAACCATCTGGCTGGGACCGAACAATACATGTCCCGGCCCTAGCCTTTCAATAACATTTCTGTTTTTGTATTTTATCCCTTTTTCTTTTCTAGTTCCTATACGTTTTTAAGACATTGACATCAATTTTCATGCATCGTTGTAAACACTGATATAAAAGAAAAAAATAAGAATTGTAATGATATTCTACATCGAAGGTCTAAACAGTAACCTTAGATGTCAGTGAAGTATATTGTTCGTAATGGCAGGTTTTGGAAAGCTAGTGTTTAATTCATTTCCAAGTTTCCGAGTTAGGCTACTCATTTTTCAAATAAAATGATAATAATAAAGCATTATGTGGTTATCGTGGGTCACTAGTGACACAATGTCAATGCTACATGTAATCTTATCAACATAATTGATCTTATTCATACTGGGCAGGATTTTGGATTCTTTAAAACTAAATGTTCTGATCATGTAGTTTGGTTTATATTGGGTGTTGTAAATGCCAACACATTTTATTATTATTACTATTTTTATTATTATTATCATCTTCATTATTATTATTATAATTATTGCTGCTAATAATGCTCATAACTACTACTACCATCACTACTAATTTGTATTAATGTTTCCTATTAGGATTTCTCCTGTTCCTAATCATTTCGTTTTTCATTTAGAATTTATGTTTGGAAAAAGAAGCATTTTTAGGTTTCTTCAGAACGTGCTGAAGCTCCAGATCCAGCTGATGGGAGATCAGAGAGCAGCAGGCCAGAAGAACACGTGTGAGAGGCGCTGCTGAAGACAGCCGTGGCGCGGGGTCCTTTCTTTCAGTGACGCAGAACTACTGATGGCTCCCACGTGGTGGGACCACATGAGTGTGTGTGTGTGTGTGTGTGTGTGTGTGTGTGTGTGTGTGTGTGTACGTACACGTGGTCCCCCCTAAGCCCATGCTGATTTGGAAGAGAGCACTGAGATTAAGTACTGAACTGAAGACTCCAGTACCAAAGAGCTCCTGAAAATACCGAGGAGCTCCGCGGTGTTTGTGTCGATGGTCCTCTGGTGGGGTTAGCAGATTCCTGTCCGGACTCTCACTGGGAACGTTCTGCCTGAAGTGTTGAGGTTCTGAGGTTCTGAGGTTCTGAAGGTTTGAATAAAATGGCGACGGTTCGGAAGAAGGTGGATAATCGAATTCGAGTCCAGATCGAGAATGGGGTCGCGCAGCATCACCGCACGCTGTTCGTGGTCGTGGGTGATCACGGCAGAGACCAGGTAACTTAAACCCCCCCCAATCAGTTCAAAGTATTGTAAGAAGAACAAAGTTAGATGGACTCAGTTGTAGATTTTGTGGATTTGAGCAGTGTCCTGACTCCCAGTGCCCAAACCAGCATTATGGAGATAAACATAACCGACAGTGTCATTTGCTTACTATTTATTTGCTGTAGGTTGGTGCAATTGGTACCTTGTTTTTGACCGGTCGGTACCAAGATATCGATAAACTACTGCTCAAACAGTGCTGCTGTCAGTATTTATGTAGCGTTTATGCCAGGGGTGTTAACCTCCGCTCATAGGGGGCCGGTGTCCAGCACAGTTTGATGGTTCCCCTCCTTCAGCAGATTCATCAAACCTGGCATTTAACTGGCGAACTGAACCAAGTGTGTTTGAGCTGGACACTGGAGTTTAATATCCCTGGTTAATGCATTCTAACTGGCATTTTCAAACGGTCAGTGCTAGACGACACGACATTTGTTGCAATTGTTTCTTATTCATTATATAGAGAAACCAAAGGGAATCATTTAGCTACTTATTTCTACAAAAGGAAAAAAAACCTTCACATTTTTTTGCACCAAATGATGGAGAGTATGATCAATAAGAATACTGATAAGTATCAATGTAGATGAGCAGTATCAGCTAAATCCTCACAGTGCCCATTCCTGCTGCTCTTTTGAGCTTTTTGGCTAAAAGTGTCCCCAGAAGAGAAGCATAGTTCCACTCCAGTTTAATGGGAAGCTCAGCACTTCAATAGTTTTTTTTTATTTTTTTTTTTACGATTGCTACTATTATCGCTTACTATTGCTACATGTGTGATTTTAGCATCTTCGTTTTCTAGTAAAAAATGTCAGGCTCTGCTAAAAAAAAAAAACCTCTTGTTCTGTGTCCATTTTTGCTGCAGGTTGTCATTCTGCACCACATGCTCTCTAAAGCCACTGTGCGTGCGCGTCCTTCAGTCCTTTGGTGCTATAAGAAAGAGCTTGGCTTCAGCAGGTATGATTGCAGATTCTCAGCTGTACATATGATTCCATTGAGAGAGTATATGGTCTTAACTGAATTATTTGTGCAGTAATCGTAAGAAAAGGATGCGGCAGCTGCAAAAAAAGATCAAAACAGGCACCTTGAACCTGAAGCAAGACGATCCCTTTGAGCTTTTCGTTGCTGCCACCAACATCCGTTATTGCTACTACAACGAAACTCACAAAATACTGGGCAACACGTATGGCATGTGTGTCCTACAGGTGGGCCGTACTTAATGACAGTATATAACAATGATTTCTTTACGTTTGATATTATAACCTGTTTCCTTTTTGCTCTTCCTTAAAGGACTTTGAGGCTCTAACTCCGAACTTGCTGGCTCGAACTATCGAGACTGTGGAAGGTGGAGGCATTGTGGTGATCTTGCTGAGGACGATGAACTCGCTGAAGCAGCTCTACACAATGACGATGGTAACCGGCTTGTAGAGTGTTTGGAATATTCAAATGTTTGTGAATATTAAACTTATTGTAATTGTCTATGATTTCTCAGGATGTTCATTCACGCTACCGGACCGAGGCTCATCAGGATGTGGTCGGAAGGTTCAATGAAAGGTAAGGGGGGGGGGTCTAAAGTGGCGTTGGCTAAATACTGATATTCTAGTGTCTGGAGAAAATCATTTTGGTTCTGTTTGGATGTGTACAATATTGTAATTTTAACCTGCCCACCTCTTTACCTTCACAGATTTATCTTATCTCTCTCCTCCTGTAAGACCTGTGTTGTCATTGATGACCAGCTCAATGTTCTACCAATTTCTAAGCACATTGCCAACATCAAACCTGTCCCACCTAAAACACAGGTATGTTTTATCCATATGTTCCTTGATCAGTTACTTGAATGGCTGTTATTCATAATCTTTGGCCTCTAGGAGGATGGACCATCCCCACGAGAACTGGAGCTGAAGGAACTAAAGGAATCCTTACAGGACACACAACCAGTGGGAGGTTTGGTGGACCTCTGCAAAACCATGGACCAGGTATGCCTATAAGAACTTGGAGGCTGTGGTAGGATTTAATGAGATGTAAAACTATCATTTTTAAAGGTCCCATGGCATGCTGCTCTTTTTGCTTTTATATAGGTCTTAGTGGTCCCCTAATACTGTATCTGAAGTCTCTTCTGGAAATTCAGCCTTGGTGCAGAATTACAGCTACTTGAAGCCAGTCCCACAATCAGATTTCCAGAAGACGTGCTGTTTCTGTGTCTGTAGCTTTAAATGATAATGAGGTGGAGGGTGGGGGTGGGGTCAGATTGCGGCCACCATGCGCTAACATTTACAGTGTATAGCGATGGCTCATAGACACACAGTTGTTCAAGCTGTTCAAGTTTGACCCAGAGTCTGATCCAGATGGAGAAGCACCTTAAGAAGTTGAAACTCGGCGACTACAGCAGGACATCTCCAAAAATAAAATTAACCCACTGGTTTTTCAGAGGCTTGAATGAAGGCACTACAAAAAAATACATTTGTGCTCATTCGTACATCTAAGCACAGAGCTATTACAGGATCGCATTGACAGTCGGTGGAGCAAATTTTTTAGAGGAGGAGGGGTGCGAAATTCTCTGGGTGGGCAAAGCAGGCAAATCATGAGAAAGGGGAGGTTTCTTTTCCCCTTATGACGACATACGGGGCAAATTCCTGATCAGGCCATCAGAGCTGTCATTCTCTCAGCGGCGGAGCAGGAGGATCAAGGCACTCTTTACACCTATTTTTAGCCACTGCAGGACCGTAGGCAGGCTAGGGAACTTGAACTAATGTTAAAAAATCTCAGTGATATTTTCATGCCATGGGAACTTTTGGATGCCAAAGCGTTAACCAAAATATTTGCTTTTGACAGTAAATTATAAAGGACCTGAAAAGTTGAACATAGATTTGCTAGATAACAGGCTCCTGAAATAGAACATGCTCTTGATTTAACTGAAAGAGGAACTGACTTATCAAATGTAAGTTTAAATGTAATCAACATCATTTGGAGTGATTTTATTGTGAAATGAGCCATTCTAGAATGTATAAAAAAAATTGAGTTACAGGCTAAAGCTGTGCTGAAGTTCATTGAAGCGATTTCAGAAAAAACTCTGCGGAGCACTGTAGCCCTCACTGCGTCCCGAGGCCGGGGGAAGTCCGCAGCGCTGGGTCTGGCTGTAGCAGGAGCTGTTGCCTTTGGGTGTGTATGTTATTGTGCTCAATGGTTCAGCTCATACACAAAGCCTCTTGGCTTTTTTCTTTCAGCGTGTAATTTTCATCTCTTTTCCGTTTGTGATCTGTTTATTACAGCTATTCCAACATCTTCGTCACATCCCCCAGCCCAGACAATCTTCACACATTGTTTGAGTTCATATTCAAAGGCTTTGATGCTCTTCAGTTTCAGGTAATGAGCATATTTCTTAGCAAGTCGCAGTATTGGACTGTATGTTGCTTTTTATTACAATAAGGTATTGCTAATTCATAATCTCGGGTGAAAAAACATAAATGAGACCTAATAACAGTATTAACACAGTAAATAGTTCTTTTTTTGCACTGCTGTAGCTTTGGATTACGCATTTAAAGGTTAATTGGCACAGTATACAATGTCCTTATGTTTCAATTTGTTTTGATGGTCTCACTGTTTTCAGAGAACATGAACATTCAATTGTTTAATTAGGAATGTCAGGACAAATGAAACTAAGTTTAAATCTATGCAGATTTGAGAATGTGCAGTTTGGAAGCCAAATTAAACCTCTTTAACCCCTGGACAGGAACATCTGGATTATGAAATAATCCAATCTTTAAACCCCGAGTTTAATAAAGCTGTGGTCAGAGTCAATATCTTCAAAGAACATCGACAGACCATTCAGGTACATTTTCATGAGTGTTTTTTTTGTGGTGGTTCCTATTTGCGGTGTGTATAGTGCAGAAGGGAATAAGTGCTTGCTATATTGCTTTATTATGTTTGACTTGACCTAATGCTGACCTGAGCTGTGATCTACAGTACATTCATCCTGCCGATTCTGTCAAGTTGGGCCAAGCGGAGTTGGTCGTCATTGACGAAGCAGCCGCTATCCCCTTACCTCTGGTGAAGAAACTACTTGGACCTTACCTTGTGTTTATGGCCTCTACAATCAACGGGTCAGTATGCTAACTTTTATGCTGCTTTTTTTTTTTCTCTTCAGTTTCTGCGTCATGCCAAATTCAGTATGTTCTCCTAGTCTGTTCACATCAAACTGTGCAGAATCGTATTTCACTAAACCGGTGTATTTTCCAAATTCAGATTTAATGAATTCCTGTTGAATCCTTGTCCTGTCTATGGATTTTTACTGGTGTTTGACAAACTGACAAAATTCTGTCTCTTTTAAGCAGAAGGGTTCATTTTGTTTCTACAGTCGTGATGTGAGTTCTGTTCTTTTCGTCTGTGCAGGTATGAGGGCACAGGCCGCTCACTGTCTCTCAAATTGATTCAGCAGCTGAGACAGCAAAGCGCTGACAGCCAACAGAGTCTCTCTGCTGAAAACAGAGTGACCAGCACAGCCAGGCTGGCCACAGGTACCCTGAGTCATCCTGAGTTAGTAAAACTGACCAAATCTGTGACTGACCAAAAAAAAAATGTACATCTAAGCACCGATCAACTGCCGCTTCACTCGTTTACAAGCCATGATGTTTCTACAGGCAAAAGGGGTCTCTCACACATAGCACTGACTAATTTTTTAGGGGAGGGGGGCAATACTAGTGCGTAGTGACATGATCAGATGTAAAACATAGACTGATGTTAGTCTCCTTGCCTAATAAGATTACAATATTACACAACAAGGTGCATAAAGGACTGAACGCTTCATCAGAACCAGTCTAGAAATTCTCTCTGCAGTCACCATATGAAGTTCAGCAAGAAATAACAGCAGCTGTGATGGGCTTCTGATTTGTAAACTCTACTCCTCAGCACGCTCTCTTCACGAGGCATCTCTCCACGAGTCCATCCGCTATGCTCCTGGAGACCCTGTGGAAAAGTGGCTAAATGAGCTCTTGTGTCTGGATTGCCTGAGTGTACCTCGCATCATCTCTGGCTGTCCTCTGCCTGAAACCTGCGACCTGTATCCTCTACTTCCAGTTCACAACGAAGTCTAATGCTTTCTTTTCATTTTAACTACACCTTTTTGTGCACTGTAGCATTCACAGACCCTTAGAAAGTCTTAAGACATTGAAATCAAGAATCTGAAATTAAGGCCTTAATTGTTATTAAAATAAGAGTCTTTTTGAAAGTTAAGTGAAAATTAAGTGAAAACTGATGTTCAACCCAATTTCACAGCATGACTAAAACTGGTACTAGACAATTTTTTTTGTGCTGGGGGTGGGTTTAAACATTTGGGCAAAACTGCCTCCAACCCATGGTAACTGCTGTTTGTCTTTACCTTCAGTTTTGGTTGTTGTAAAGTCTCAAATCTTAGATCTAACTTAAGTTGTAATAACATTTGTGGACCATATTTAGCGCATGATGACTGATTTTCCTTAGCCTCTTAATACAGGTACTATGTGAACAGAGACACTTTATTCTGTTACCACAAAGCCTCTGAGGCCTTTCTGCAGCGTCTTATGGCCCTCTATGTGGCGTCCCACTATAAGGTTGAGTATACTGTTCTGTCTTTAATTGTGTAGACAGAATCTTATATATCTGGTCTTCTTTGGCCTTACGCAGGATGGTTCATTGGTATCATTTTATCTATAAATCTATTTATGGGTTACTGCCCTCTTATCTATCAGAGTACATGTTACGGAAACAGTTCAGTCTGCGGTCTCAGGACAATTTTACATTCATCGTTCCATCAGTTCGTGGAGAACTGGGAAAGAAGGCTTTCTCCTTTTCTGCACCATGAAATACATTACAGAAGCATTTGAGGCTTCCTCAGTTGATTTCACTTACAGATTTTAAAAGACGTACAAGTCTTTTTTGTGAAATCAACGCTGGGAGACTGTTCTTGTTTCTGATATGATTGTATTAGGCAAAATTATCTATTTTATTGTCTTTTATTGTTGTGATTTTTGTTTGTCTAACAGGTCTCTCTTGTAAATGAGACATTTAGTCTCAACCTGTATAAATAAATAAAAATGTCCACTAACAATACATTCCTTTTTACAGAACTCTCCTAATGACCTTCAGCTACTCTCAGATGCTCCAGCTCATCATCTCTTCTGTCTCTTGCCTCCTGTTCCACCAACACACAATTCTTTGCCAGAAGTTTTAGCAGTGGTGCAGGTATGCAAACGGATATATATATATATATATATATATATATATATATGTATGTATGTATGGATGGATGTATTTTAACATGCATACAGTTTCTGTATATGTGTTTGTGTGTGGCTCTGGTCATCATTCGTGTTAATCGCTGTGTGTCTAATAATGTCACATTCTATCCCCCGATTGCGTCTCTATAATTGGAGGTAATTTTCTCAAATCTGTCGCAGCCATGTCTTGTCTGTTTATGAGAGAGCAGATGGTTACCGAAGGTGCGAGGATTATTCGCAGAGTTTTTTAAATTCCACCTGTTACGCGTGATAGACAGGATCCTTTGGTGCAGCATGACAATATACTTCTTGAGAGATACCGCTTTTCTCGTGAGGGGATCATTTCTATAATTTTTGTTAAACCCCCATGTGAAATGTTCAACTCACCGGATATATCTCACATAAATGTAAAGATATATATTAAAGATGACAAAAAAGCAATTAATACAATACACACACACACACACACACAAATAAAATGACATATCAAGGAACATGTAACATGGGCAGCACTCACGCATTAATTTGTTCGCTATTTGCCAGCCCTCTCTCCTGGCTTTTGCAGCATTTGCTATGTTTCCCGGTGTCTTCATTAAAGTTTGAAATTCTCCAAAACCCTCTAATAAAAGCTCTTGCTCCGCTTGAGAAAAAAAAAACGCTCTTTTGCCATTTCCTCAACCAATTGAAGGGGTTGTGATCAGTGTTTCTACTGTCGATGCATTTCGCCTTTTAAACCAACAAACCGTCTTACTCAGGGAAGCTGTTTCCCTCTAGTTACACTCCCTCTTATGATCATGTTACAATAATGAATGAGCCATTAGATTAGGAAAGTGGACCAAAGTTAAAAAGGTTAACTTCTCCTGAAGGTGTGTCTGGAGGGTGAGATTTCTCGTCAGTCGATCCTCAACAGCTTGTCCAGAGGGAAGAAAGCATCAGGGGACCTCATCCCCTGGACCGTATCAGAGCAGGTATTGTCCCTTATTTTTATGTTATCACTCATTGTCCAATTTCATTGACCGACGCTTATTTTTGGCAGTCATTGTAAAGGCTAATTGTTTTGTGTGTTTAGTTTCAAGATTCCGAGTTTGGTGGCCTCTCTGGGGGGAGAATAGTGCGCATTGCTGTGAACCCAGACTACCAAGGGGTCAGTTGTGCCATCTTCAACCGTCATGACCTTTTCAGGGCTCAACTGAATACTAAAATACTGCATTACATGAATATTAGCCAATGATCTTTGTTTGACTGGATGAATGTCTCTCCCCCCCTCAGATGGGTTATGGGAGCCGTGCCTTGCAGCTGCTACAGCGTTACTATGAGGGACAGTTTCCCCTCTTAGATGAAAGGGAACAGCCAGCTACCAGTGCGATCAACTCAGTCAGCAGCGAGGTGCAGACATTTCTCATTGTTTTTTAACATAGAAAATTACATTTGAGGAGTGGCAAAAAGAGCAATATAAGGACGTTTGGGTGGAAATACACACACGCGTCAAAGCTGTTGTGACCCTTTGTGTATGCAGGCTGTCAGCCTCTTGGAAGAGGTGCTGTCCCCTCGGACGGACCTGCCACCCCTCTTACTGAAGCTCAGTGAGAGGACAGCAGAGAGGCTGGACTACCTGGGAGTATCATTCGGTCTCACCACACAGCTGCTCAAGTAAATAGAATCATGTACAAATCTATACAATTTGCATCACATTTGCAACTTTTCAGTAATGCATCCTCAGCCTTTTCTCAGTTCTCCTTTCCGTTCACAGATTCTGGAAGAAGGCTGGCTTTGTTCCAGTTTATTTAAGACAAACTCCAGTAAGGATGAAGCGCTTTTCCTTGTTGCCTCATTTTCCTTGCTGTACATTGTGGAAGTGATTGCATGTTGCATTATTCCTTATCCTAAAGGGTTCATTTCAAAAATATACCTTTTACTCCCCAGTCCACACGGTCCCTATATGGCAATTTTGCCAATTTTATTCCATTTTAAATTAGCTGTAGGGCCGTCACTATTCATTATGTTGGTAACTGAGCAATCTAGCAGTTGTTTTGGTGCTAGAATCAAAAAAAAAAAAAAAAGGTAGCTTGACCTGACTCTGTTCGAGATTCCTTATTTGTAATTTTATGCTGTTCTTCCTGGCTGTAAAGTAAAACACTTTCTTTAAAACAGTTATGATTAACTCAGTTTGATTTCTGGTCTCAACAAGTTTGTGTTTTTTTTTTAAATTATTTTACTGTGAAGATAAAAGTTACTTTTTCAATATGAAAACAAAAGGGATAGAAATAAGCTCAAACCTGTGAGCCAAGGACTGAAGGAACAGCAGGCACTAAAACCAGAAAAGGCAATGTAATTATAATGTTGAAAAGTAAGAATACTAAAAATAAGAGAAATGGAACTGACTGACAACAAATAGCGTTATTGTTTAAGTTCTATTTGTATTATTTGTCAGCTAACTCATGCACAGGCAAAAATGCTGCCGCATGGAATAGAAATCTCTTGAAAGCACGAAGAGAGTTAATGTACAGAAGTCGTAAAGGTATTGTGACGGAAAGAGCCTGATTCATTTTAAGGTCTTATAAACAGTTCTGACTGTTTTGGCACATAAACCTACGTAAACGTTCTAAACGGTCATCAGGGGAGAAAAAGGGAAGTAATAGGTTATGGACCTTTAAAAAGCACCGAGATTGAAATATCATTGGAATGCAAATTTGCACAAATAACCTGAGCTTGTTTTGTAACTCCTAGAATGACCTAACAGGGGAGCACTCTTGTGTAATGTTAAAGGAGCTAAACACAGAGGATTCAACGGGACCGTGGCTGCCCGCCTTCTGGAAAGGTGAGCGCTTCTACACACATTGATCTGGGTTTTACACCAGAAACATGAGAAGCGTGTGCAATATAATGCAGTATTTGGGGTTAAATTAGTATCAGATCAGATCACCCAAGTATCAGCAACGTTTATGTCCTTTTCATCCTCTTTGACAAAATCTCAACACAAAGAAATGCCGTTTTCCTTCCTAATTTTTTTTTTTATTATTTAAATTTTGTGAAATGCTTTTTTTTTTCTTTCTCTTTCCTATGTCCAAGGCCAAAAATCTGCACTAGTAGGGATGGTTAGCATTGTGCGCATGGTTTATGGAAGGTGATCTGTGCTTCTTTTGGTTTATTCATATATGTATTGGTGCTTTTGTGCACATTTGAAGTGAAAGTGACCATTCTGTCATCCGTGAACACACCACAGCACACAGTGGGAACAGCGTGAAATTCTTCTTCTGCATTAAACCCATTCACCAAGTGAAGCAGCGGGCAGCCAGGAACACAGCAGTGTGTGGGGACGGTACCTCAAAGGTGCTTAGCAGTCTTGGGAATCGAACCCATGACTTCCTGATCGTAGGGCTGTGTTTGTTCGGAAAACATTGCTGACAAATCTCTTTCTGTTCTGCAGATTTCCGGAGGCGGTTTGTTTCTCTGCTTTCCTACCAGTTCAGCAGCTTTAGCCCAGCTTTAGCCCTGAACATTCTGCAGAATAAGAACGTCAAGGATGACACCCCAACATGTAAGTATTGCCCTTCCTTGTTTCAGCACTGTATTGGTGTTTTGGTCGATAACCGTGTACTTCGTTCTCTTCTCAGCACTCACTGGTGTGGTCTTAGCTGGCCATTTTACTCCATACGACCTGAAGCGTTTGGAGATGTACTCCAGGAACATGGTTGACTATCACCTCATTATGGACATGGTCCCTGCTGTGGCTAAGATGTTCTTCCTCAAACAGCTGAGCGATATCTCTCTTTCTGCAGCTCAGTCTGTGAGTGTGCTTGAGTTTTTATCCACCACTGTGCAGTGTGCATTTGAATTTGAGCCTATATTTTATATCCCCCAACCTCTGCATTTTTTTTTTCTCCAGGCTCTCCTTTTAGGACTTGGGCTGCAACACAAGTCTATAGACGCCCTGGAAAAGGAGATTGAGCTGCCCAGCTCTCAGCTCATGGGCCTGTTTAACCGCCTTATCCGCAAAGTGGTACAGGTAAGACAAAAGGCTAAAACTTCATCTGATTTACACGTTTCCTGTTCTGTTCCAACAAAAAAACAAAACAAAAGTAACCTCAGCCCTCCAGGCCTTTAAATGTGCTGCCACGGTTTAAACTGGCTAAAGTGGAGCGTTGTGCTCCGTAGCTCGGCTGGGTAAAAACCTAGTGACGCAAAATTTTACAGGGACCCTCAGCCCCCCCCCCCCCCCCCGAGACCTTTCGAACGAGACCAGTCACGAAGCTCTCCTCCTTTAAATTATTAATTAAAAAATTCCTGTGAGATGAGAGAGAGGACATTTTGGGTCTGACTACAGTAGATGGTGGAACTAAGTTATTGTTGCTGTGTTTTGTCTCCGTTTACATTTTCCTGTAGTACCTCAACACTCTCCAGGAGAAGGAAGTTGAGGCAGAGATGGTTGCTATCAAAGATATTAATATGGAACCAACAACTCGGCCACTAAATGAAGACCTGGTATGGTGTTCTCAGAATTCACCTGATGGTTTGACAAGTTAACTTTGTATCATCTGCCAAGTTTTCTTAGTGTGATTTTCTAGTGTAGTACTGAATTTCAGCTCCTGTATCTTTCAGTTTCCAGTACAGTCTGATACTATTTAGCTTATTTTCCTTGCATTTAGGATGAGGCGGCAAAAGAGTTCCAGGAGAAACACACAAAGGACATGGAGAAGATTAAAGATATGGATCTTACCCAGTAAGTGTTCAAACGTGGTACGCAATACTCAACTCACAACCTTCCCTGTTCATTCATATAACTAGCACTGTGTTTTTTCCTTATCTTTACTTATGTTTATACAGCTTAGAAATAGTTTTCTCTTGTTTTTATTGTTTTAATTGTTCTTATATTGTTACTTTTGCTGATCCTGTGGAGCCTGTTAAACAGTCTTTTTTTTTTTTTGCTGCTGCTGCTGTTTCTAAGGAATTTCCCCATTGTGGGATTAATGAAGTCAATCTAATCTAATCATCTAATCTAATGGTCTTTAAAGAGGCACGAGTACCAAAAAAATTCTGAACAAGATGACTAGCTAACCTCTATTGGCAGAGCTGATGCACCGGATTGGGCAGCCGGCATATCTTGCACGTTTTCATGGCCACTGTTAAAGCTGAAAGGGTATTTTAGAAGAATGAGATTAATTTATTTATTTATTGAACAAAGTGGCCCAAATATAAATGTCTTGGTGGGCAAAAATATGTACTCCTCTAGAAATGTAAGTCCGCTATAGGAAACTATTTTGGTCTCAAGGTTGTGAACTGGATGACAGCTAATTATGCAAGTGACACTGTGCTAGTACTACTTCTGCATTTTCTGCTTATCATTTTTTTATGAACCTGAGCCTTTAATCTCAGCGGCATGTCTTCATAGCACGGGTTTGGCGTGAACACCATGCTTTGTTCAAAATATGTTTTGTGTGGATGGAGCGAAACAACTGATATTCTTATCAGACTGGAAGAACCTGATGATTCGAACTTTAATATTCCACTGTCAGGCAAACAGTGTGCAGAGAATTCCCAGCACCACTGTTACTTTCTCAGGAGTGATCGTCCCATAGACATCTCTAAGAATAAAGTGTAGAATATTCCTGGCAACAACTACAGATCTACAGGCTTCTCTTCCAGGGCATCTATTTTTACTGTAAATATATTTTACTATACAGGTGAATAATTGTGTGCATGTGTGTAAAAGCAGGGAGGAAGCTGTTCATCATGACAAACATAGCAGAATCTTTAAAGATTTGTAAAGACTGCATAGAAGAGCAAGGAAATGCATTCAAATAATACTTCATGAACTCAAAGGGAAAAACAGATCTTTGTGGCTTAAATGAGAAACCTGTTTAGTGACAAACATTGCATTGAAGCACAAGAACCTTATCCCAGCTGTCCTTGTTGGGGGCTCTTTTGCAACTGTCTAGGAGAGCTTGCCATCATTAAAAGGTGCTAAGATTATTTCAGTGTACAGTAATCCCTCGCTTTTCACGAGGGTTGCGTTCAGAGCTCCCGCGTGTAGTGAAAAACAGAATTGATAAAAAAAAAAAACTTTATAGTGTAAACCCTAAATCTGCTCTCAGAACACTTTAAATTAATTTTAAATTCAGTTTAACGCATTACTCTTAAAGATAATGTAGAGGTAAATAAATAACCATAATCAGAAAAGCTTAAAAAAACATTAGTATTAGCAGCATGCAAAGACTCGTACACAAACGTTGAAATAACTCTCTCTACCCACATGTTTAGACAGGGCACATCTTACTAATACAAAATAAACTGAGAACTGTTACATTTAGTATTTAAAACACTAAAATACGAGGATGAGACACGGAGCAGTCATGCTACATGCAGCAGCTGCTTCTCTTTATGGCGGTTGACTGCTTTTCAGTGCATCACCACCACCACTGTGGTGATCCACGTAAAACTGAGCGTTTACTGTGTTAGCAAATTGTCAGGGCATCATTCATGAGCTGGAGCTCAACAGAAAATGGATGTGGCGGCATAAAAATGAACTGCTAAAAATAAACACTCCTGACACTCCTAAGAATAAAAAAATGGCTAAAGCAGAGCAGTGGCAGAGTCACTCAGACCTTATTCTAACAGAAATGTGTCCTGGAGCGTTGGTGGCTGAAAGCCCACAAAAAACGTGAATCTGTGACGCTAATAAATAACTACCAGAATTTTAAAATGCAACGTGACGACCTTTAGCTTGGCACGGTTTATTTTTAGCAGTGGTACTGATCTATTAAACAGGTCTTCATTAGTCGTTCACAAGTTGACACGTAAGATTAACGTGCCTGGAATGAAATAAGACCTGGAATTAAATCATTTATCTTTTCTTTTTGACTATTCTGCACAGGTACATGATCCGAGGAGACGACGAAGAATGGGATGAAGTGCTAAAGAAAGCAGGTCACACAGCTGTCGTCAGCATAAAGAGGTAAGATGGAAACGTGAGATCTCTAGCACCCTCCCTGTTTTTAGGAGAGGGTTGCCTATCCTAATAGCTGTGCAGTTGATAATGACTTTTTTTTGTTTGTTTTTGGTCTATATTTTCTTTTAGTGATAAAAAAAGAAAATCGGAGGGCATGGATAAGAATCAGCAGTGGCAGGGCAAGAAGATGAAGAAAAGTAAGGGCAAATTTGGGAAAAAAACATAAGTTTTGGATATGCTGGCCCATCTTGCTATACATCCGTCTACATTTTTTTTTTTAATCTAGGACATTTCACACTTGAGATTGAATTAGATATACTGGATCAGTCTAACCGTTAAGTTTGGATTCTTTGTGGATATACTGAGATTCTTTAATGAGCGCTACAAATGTAAAAGCTTTTTCTTTTTTTTTTAAATAAACAGAATACTTTGTGGTGAAAACATCGTGGTGTCTCTTTATTTCAAGCTATCTATCTATTATTTTGGGCTGATTATCTTATTTTACAAGGTTACTCCTATTGATATAGCATACACTTCAAAACATCTTCAATATGCATGTTTATGGTGTTAATGCAGGTGAATCTGTGGTGCTCACAGTCCAGAAAGCAGGCAAATCTTGAATGTTCTGCTGCTGGAAAGAAAGGAATTCAATAAAGAAATCTAAAGACCTCCAACTGAAATAAACTGGAAATACTTAGCATTTTACCCCTACACCAAGTGAAGCTGTGTTTGGGGCCGTACCACAGTGGTGCCTCTAGCAGTCCTTGGATTCAAACCTGATCAGCCACCAGCTGCCCCAGTGTGGGAATAAATCTTCGCTAAATTCTCTTATGTGCAATATTACTAAGTGCAATTTTTCTGTTACAATATGTGGTATGTTTGTGAAGCTGTGAAGCTGCAGAATGTGCGATTTGCAATTTTTCTGGTGTATTTCTAATGCTATGCTATTGTTCAGGCCTGTCAATCCATTGTGTGTGTGTGTGTGTGTGTTTACAGTGTTCTCATTTCTACATATAAATTCACTTTGTAAATACTTACACTCACTGTGTACATGTACACAACTTGCCCAAGCCTACATCTGGTCTTACTTACAGTTTACAAAAATATCAACGTATATTTTTACAATACAGTCGAGCATATTTATATTCATATATTCATTTATACTGTACATTTTTAGACAATTTTTGTTATATGGCCCATTTTTTTCCCTTTTTCTTGCATTGACATTTGTTACTGTGACTGTGATTGATATGCATGAAAAAAGTCCAGGTGGAAATGTGAAGAACAAATAATAAAAAAAACAGTTTTACAAATCCAGTTTGACTTTAAAGCAACAGAGTGCTAAAAAGCCAAAATAAATAAAACAGTTCAGATTAATGAGTATTATTTCAACAAGGCCCTAAAGTGTGCCAGGAAAAAATACTGATAAAGGTTGTACTGATAAAGGTTTTCACGAACTGAGTGAAATGGCCATGATGGATGCATCCGTGCCACAATTACTAGTGGCATTACTAACATTAAACCAGAATCACATTATCTGTTTTAAGTATCAATAGCACTATTGACAATGAGAAGAATAAATATTTTTTACCTTATTTTAACTTCACTGATCATTAGTGTGAAAGATTAATAAAATTCAAGAGCTTATGAAAATTGAACATTGAACATATTTAGATGAAAGCAACACAAAAATAGGTCATGGATCAACTTAGAACTCGCTGACTTCACTAGCTGTATAGCTGATTACATTGGGCTTCCTATTTAGCAAAAGTCCATTCATTTCTGATACCTGAGGAATCACTGTTATTTTTTTCCCCAGTTATGGAGTGCAGCCTAATTAGAACCAACGAACCAACCAATAATTGTTAAGAATTCTTGCTGCCTCTGTCAGAGAGCTGTCTACTAGAAAAAGGTGAAATTAACGCAAATACTAAGGCCTGATGTGCACTACAGTAAACATTAATAAATTAGTCATCTGCACTGTAAAACAGAATAAGCTTATCAAATTACAGATTATATGGTCACTTTGGGAAATTAATCCAAATATAATACTAAAAACATTTTAAACATAATGATTATACTTAACTTTCTTCCATGAAATGTGCTTATGGAGATGCCAGCCAGAAAGGAAAGGAAGACAGAATTTACATTTATCAGACGCTTTTATCCAAAGCGACTTCCATTCTCTAACTACAGGGGACAGTCTCCCTGGAGCAAC
>JBBJLR010115198.1:0-20607 GCA_037577145.1 Brachypetersius gabonensis | reverse complement strand
TATATATGTATATATGTATATGTGTATATTTACACATTGTAATATATACAGTTGTCTGTGTTGTATACACAGTCTCAAATATGAATTCCTGTTGTTCAACCTAAATATTTCTTTATCTCTGTTTCTCACTCACTGTTTACAATATATTTCTGCAGGCGTATACGATCATCGCTGTGTTTAACTCAATGAGAATGTCCATGGGTCTCATGCCCTTCTCTGTAAAAGCCATAGCTGAAGCTAAAGTGGCCTTGACACGATTAAAGGTTTGTTGCTCCTTTTTTTCGTTGTTTGTGTCACAAGTGTTTGTCCTTTTGTCCAGTGAAACAGTGTTTGTGTTGGCTTTCAGTCTCTCCAACATTCTCTCTCTCTCTCTCTATACAGTAACTCCCCTGTTTTATGCGGATCAGGAGTCGCGGATTCAGTCACACACAGATTTTTTCGGTTTTTGAGAACCGAACTCAGTTTTATGCGGAAATCTCTGCAATAACATTTTAATTACATTTACTTTAAGGGTAATGCATTAAACTGAGTTTTGTTCTGGGAGCATATATGGGGGCATATTTAGGGTTTACACTATAAAAATTAAATTTTTTAGGCATTTTTTTTTTTTACCAAAACACAACAATATCAAAATCAAATGAATCAAATCAAATTTTTCATTTGAAAGAAATGCATCCTTTACTTTACATAACTTGTAAAGTAAAGGTTGATGGCAAACAGACCAGCAACACTATCTTTATATCCTATA
Organism: Brachypetersius gabonensis; assembly: GCA_037577145.1. Classification (NCBI taxonomy): domain Eukaryota; kingdom Metazoa; phylum Chordata; class Actinopteri; order Characiformes; family Alestidae; genus Brachypetersius; species Brachypetersius gabonensis. The sequence continues at coordinate 19,859 of JBBJLR010115198.1, read as the reverse complement.
CGCTGTCTTATAAGACTCCATCTGAGCTCCATACGGTCTTTAATTATTTCTGCTTTTCTGCTTCTAGAGGCTCCTCTTGATAAAGAATCCTGACCCCTATCTGACCCAGAACAAAGACTTGGATGCTGCTGTAGTGATGAATGGAGCTTCATTCTCATGGGGATCCCCAGAGGTCTCAGCCCTGTCGAGCCCCAACAACCCAGTGGCGAATGGGGTGAAGGGAGGGAAGGTGGCGCCTTCAGAAGTGACTCAGAATGGCACACACACACCAGACATGAAGCTAACACTCAAGAACATCACCTTCACTCTGCCCAAGGTGTGTATCAGGGTTACATTTAGGCTGTTTTCACAGAAAATATTTTGTAGCTTTGTTAAAATCAGAGGGGTAAAATCTCAGGCTCACTTTTCAACTCTTACTTTTTTATCCTCAGGGAAATCTACTGGGAGTTTGTGGCAATGTTGGAAGTGGAAAAACGTCATTGATTTCAAGCATACTTGAACAGGTATAACACCATTTGTCTTTGTGTCCTTGTGTTTTGAGGCTACAGACTGTCATTCAAAATGTTGTCCTTCTTTATTATTATAAAATGATATAGTTCTTTTATTTTCTGTTTGGGACATTTGGAATTTGGCAAATATCATTTTGGTTTTTTTCATTGCTGTCGAAGAATTTTTTTTTTTTTCATAGCTGATTACAGGGGGTCCTTGAGTTAAACCATAGACCCATTCCTTCGACAGCAGTGTAACCCGAATTTTGGTGTAGGTCGAAACACACTGTAGCCTCAGTCACTTTCCGATCCTAACACAGCTTTAAAATCATTAAAACACAATTAAGCCACAGAAAAAGGGAAAAGGAAAACGCCCTCACTCATACGCCACATTACTGCATATTCTTCCACTGCACACAACCAAACAAGTTCACCCACGTAGATCTTATGAACGAGGCTAACAGTGTAATGCAGGTGGCAGAGAGCCTCGTAAACTCGTAACATCATATGTCAAGTACTGGAGCACCCCCTTTATTAGTGTTAGCAACTTAGGGTTAAGGGTCTTGCTCAGGGACCCAGTGGTGGTGCTGAAGGCAGGATTCGAACCCATGACCTCTTGGTCTAGAGGCAAGTATCCTACCCACTGAGCTACCTCCACCCTGATTGTAGTGTGGTGTATGGATTTCAGATGTTTTATTTGTGTTGGAGAATGAGTAGACTGTTGCTGATCAGAGACTTTAATCATTTTAAATAAAACACTTTAGAGATGAACCAGCATTTAACGTCGTATGTTGTTGTGAAACTGTTTATTTTGCTAGATGCACCTTGAAAGTGGGTCAGTCTCAGCAAATGGCACATTCGCATATGTTTCGCAGCAAGCCTGGATCTTTCATGGGACTGTACGAGATAACATTCTAATGGGAGAACCCTTCGACCAGAATAGGTACTGTACTATGGTGTAAACAAGCGCACACACACACACACACACACACCACAAATAAATTGGTGTGGTCTCTTATGTTTTCCAGAGTCCTATATATATTAACATTAGAATCAATGCAAACAAACAGGAAAACAATATAACATCAATATTTGTTTTGTTGATAAAAAAAAGTACAAGTTTTGTGAGCTCGTAAGGAGAACACAGGTTCGGTTCCAGGTTACACCTCGATGCCTCCAGATATTGTTTGGATTTGTCATCAGCAGGTCCGGATTTAATAAAAAATGTATGAACTGAGCCTAACAAGATATTTGAGGTATTTGATCAGAATTACAGAGTATTGCTGGACTTCCATGAGAGGTCTGGAAAAGATCAAGCACTTAGATTTACAGTCAAAAGTTTGGACACACCTTCTGATTCAACAATTTCCTTTGCTTTTGGTTTTATTATCGGCTACATTGTAGATTAATATTAAAAACATCACCTGTTGCTCTGATGACAGCTTTGAACACTCTTGGCATTAATTCACTCAGATTCATGAGGAGTCGACCTGGAATGGTGTTTAACAGTAGTTTCTTTGTCAAGAGTTCATTAGTGGAGTTTCTCTCCTTCTTAATGCATTTGGGATCATCAGCTGTGAGTCGGGTTGGTCCACAGTTAGTGATCCGGTTCCACTACGGTTCTTCTGCACATAATGGCAAGAACCGCTTAACAAGTAAAAGAACAACAGTCAATCATTCCCTGATTACAGAACAGATTCTGGTTATTTAACCATTTTTTGTTTACTGCATAATTCTATGTATTCCTTCATCATTTTGTTTGTTTTCAATATTAATCTACAATGTAGAAAATAATAGAAACCAAGAAAAAACATAGAATGAGAAGATGTCCAAACTTTTGACCGGTAGTTAATCCACTAGCCTGAAAACAGGATGTTGTATGGGCTTGTTCCTATTCTACCATGTCAAGTTCAACCAATCAATCCCCTGTGTAATGAAAATTGTAATTAAATTATAGGAATTACATTAATTTGGAATGGATAGTTAGGAATGGGTTCTAGTTGGCTACCTTTTTCCTAGATATAGAGTTCAAATGCCAAGACATCAACATTCTTCATGAATGTTTAAGGATTTAAAAATGCTGACAGCATTTCATTGTAGCAAAAATGTGTACCGAGGATGTAATGGACACCTGACTTAACACATGTAATAAGTTATGTACCCATGTGTTGGCACCAGGGAGTTACATAATCCCCAAAGTGATACATTTAACTCTGGGGTTTTATAGTAAAGTTAATCATCCTCAGACACCAGTTCTTTCTCTTAATTCTCCTCCTATATCAGATAACAGTCTGGGTCAGGGATCACCAGTCTTACCCACAGAGGGCCGATGTTGCAACAGCTTCTTATTTCAACCAAGTACGAGCTCACCTGGTTCTACTTGTTTATTCTGTTAGTGTCAGTCTTCAGACAGTTGATCGGTTAACGCATGCCGGCAGCACAACAAATTGTAAGTTGTCGTCATACAGTAAAACATCTCCTTATATGAAAGTTCCCCCGGTTTGTGTTGATACTCGAGGTGTCAGACGTCATGCTGAGCTTTGTTTGGTGTTCCTGTGTCACGTAGAACCAAAGTTATTGCAAATAAAATATCATGTAGTAAGAATAATGATAATAATAATAATCACTACAGGGGTTTTAAAAAACGGCGTCACACGCAAATGAACATGAAGAACAAATTTATTCCATTTTTTAGAAGCAAACAGAAAATATTCAAGATCTTTGAACATGGGAGAACTTCTAGGATAGCCTCTGCCCACAAGTAAGTGTAGGAGAACAAATTGTTCTAGACTGTTTGACACCGTTTATATTTACTGAAATCAGAGTTTACTGTTAGACTCTGTTAGGCTTAAAAAAGGTCAACTCCTGCTTGGTTGGAATGAAGGCCTGCAGCCATACGGGCCTGGAATGTGTATAGGCTTTATTGAGGCATGGGTCAGCCCTGCGATCACTAGGTTGCAGGTTCAAATCCCATCTGAGCTAGTACTGAGTTTTCCTTGAGCAAGCTACCATCTTAACACACTGCTCCCTGGGCTGCCCACCGCTTCACTTGGTGAATGAGTTCACGCTGTGTTCTGTTCACGCATGACAAAGGGCCACTTTACACACACTTACACACACTCTTTTCACGTCTACATTTGTGTGTGGTTGTGTTGCAGGTATGAACGTGTTATCCATGCCTGTAGCCTAATTCCAGATTTGGCTATTTTACCATACGGTGACCAGACAGAGGTATGTTTAAGTTTTATTACTGAATCATTGCCTATTGATTACAAAATAACATGTTTATCTCACCATGACTCAACAAAGTTTCATAATTGATTCATTATATAATCCACAGCTAGACTTCAGTCCTGCTCAGGAAAACCAAACCTTACTGTTTATGATTCTTATGGGTGTTAACGTGAGTGTGTATTGATTTGTGTTTTTATTCTCTGTGCAGATTGGAGAGCGTGGTCTGAACCTGTCAGGTGGTCAGAAGCAGAGGGTCAGTCTAGCGAGGGCTGTCTACTCCAACAGAGACATCTTTCTATTGGACGACCCTCTGTCTGCGGTCGACGCCCACGTGGGCAAGCACATTTTCGAGGAGTGCATCAAGAAGGAGCTGAAGGGGAAGTCTGTGATTCTGGTCACACATCAGCTTCAGGTAATGCAGTCGATGGACAGCTATAGCCTACAAAGCTGTCATACCACAGAACAGCCACTGAAAGGAACATCTCGTCATAGAGTGTTAAATGTAAAACCCCCTTTACCTACATAGACACTAATAGTACTATAACTATAACTCCTAGAACTAATTCTAACTGTTGTTTACCACTTATAGCATAGTTACAAAATAAATATCAGTTATAATTTTAGATATAGTTAACTAAATTAAACTTAAGTTTAAAGACGTGGTTTAACTAGAAGCTGCAGCCGTATTCCTATTCTAAAAACGTTTGTTAAGAGAAATAAAATGTACAGGTTGCTATTCTATTCTGAACTATTGCAGTGTGAGCTGTGTAAAAATAAGAAACGCCTTCATATGTGTTGTGAGTGCAGTAGTGTTTGTATAGCAGCTATTCTAGCAACTATCCTGTACGGACAGGTCCGGGCTTCAGCTGGTCTGTAACAGTAGCAGAGAGAGGCAGCAATAGTTCAGTTCTATCTAATCAGAGATCTCAGCCGGTTAGAGGTGAAGGTTTAACTGCAGGTGAATGCGGGGAGGAAAACTGCACAGCCAGCATAACACCCTCTGAGTTGCGCTCACACAGCGCACTGGTAACTGTTTCACCAGCATGAACATCTTTATGATTTACTGCAGTGTGTCCTCACCAATAAAGATCTCAAGGCTGCTGTCCTGCAATGACTTTCATTTTATTCCTCCTCTCTCCCACTCTCTCTCTCTCTTCCTCACTCTCCCAGTCTATCTCTTTCTCTTTCCCCTCTCTTTACTTCTCTCTCTTTCTATTTCTCTCTCTCTCTCTCACTTCCTTACCTTCTCTCCCTCTCTCTCTCTCTCCCCCCCCCTTTTTCTCTCCCTCCCTTACTTTTTCTCTGTCCCTTACTTCTCTCTCTTGTTCTTTTTTCTCTTTATCTCTTTCTGTCCCTTACTTTCTCTCTCTCACTTTCTTTCTTTCATGTTTTCTCTCTCTCTCCCTTCTTGTTCTACTTCTCTCCCTCCCTTTCGCCTTTCTCTCTCTGTGTCTCACTTTCTCCTTTCTCTCTCTCTCTCCCCCCTTTTCTCTCCCTCATTCTCTTTTATTATTATTATTATTATTATTATTATTATTATTAATAGTAGTAGCACTATTATTAACTTTGTTCTATTACATGTTACAAATGTAGATTTTCCTCTCTCTCTTTTCTCTCTCTCTTCTCTCTCCCTCTCTCTCTCTCTGCAGTATTTGGAGTTCTGTGATGAGGTCTTGCTGTTGGAAAATGGTGAGATTAAAGAAGCAGGAACACACAGAGCTTTGATGAAAATGAAAGGCCGATACGCTCATCTCATCAACAACTTCCAGCAGGAACAAAGCAATGTAAACTCACCTTCCTCAAGAGCTTTGGAACATTATACTCTGCTTGCATGTGGCATGGTTTCTTCTAGTGGTGGCCAGTATATTGTCTGTACCAGTATACATTTCTATCTGATTCATATTTGCAACACTGTGTAAACTTCCCTGTTGTAAGACATATGAGATAGTCTTTTAGCGCAGAGATCTAACCCATTAATTCATTAATTTTGGAAATTTGGAACATACTGAGATTTTGAAATATATCGGCACTAATGTCATGATTGTTTTGTAGGAGACTAAAGAGGAAACCTCGACAAAATCCTCCGATTCCAACAAACACAAGAAGCAGAGCCCAGATGACCCCAAAGCTAGTGGAGTTGTAAACCCAGGTCAGACATTGTACAGCTTATAATGCAAGTTTCATTTAATTCCATTTGTCACTAATGGCACTTTTTCACTGGAACAAAGAATCATGCCGTACCACGAACAAATATTTTTTTCACTACAAATAAGGCGGCCCATACCCGAGCTGCTCAATGGCAGGGCTAAAAGAGGGCAGCATCTGAGGTGACTGCATCACTGCAACATGGAAAGAGGCCCCTGTTTTTGCTGCCTACACGGACAACAACAATGGAGACACAAACTAACGACTGGGAAGTCGATGAAGTACATGCTCTACTGTCTGTTTGGGCTGAAGATAAATTTCAGTGGGAGTTTTCTACTACAAATTTAACTCTGTGAGAAACGTGAAGGTGATCCAGGGTTTCACTAAGTTCTCTGGGTTCAGTTTTCATCACACGTATAAAAAATGCAGAGAAAAAGAAAAACTCAAACAAGATTATAAATAATAAAAGACCACAATAACAAAAGTGTCTCTGACAGAAAAACTTTCCGCCGGTTCGACTCCATGGACGTGGTTTTGGGACGACTGGCTGTAAACTGTGGAGAGAATTGAGTCAGAAACTCCGTTACTAGACTGAGATACACTGGCACATCAAAGCGCCGTACAGTTTAGATACAGAACGGTTCCTGTACCCCTGTGGAAAAGTGCCTTAAGTGAAAGTATGTACTAATAATTGTTGATTTTGGTTCTGTCTAGCCTTTGACATGTCAGATGAGAATGGTGAACCAGAGGATACAACAAAAGCAGCTCGGGAAACCAAAGGTACTGCAGATATTACAGGAAGAGGTGTGATTGTTTTTACACTGTTTATTTGTTTCTTTTTCCTTTATTTATCCTAATCCAGTAAACCTTGGCCACACCATCACCCTCTCCCTCACACATTTTAGGGACTAATTACTTTTTTTTCCTTGAATAACAAACAAATCTGGACGTGATTAGAGACAGAAGGAGAACCATGAGAAAATCCCATTTGTTTCTTTATGATATTTGTTCACTATATGGACAAAAGTACTGGGACACCTGACAATCACCCCAACAGAGACTTTAAAGACATTGGAATAAAATCCATAGACTTTAAAATGGAGTTGGTTCCCCTTTGCAGCTATAACAGCTTCCACTCTTCTTGGAAAACGGTCAGACACTGATGTTTGACGAGAAAGTCTGGATCACAATCTCTGTCCCAGTTCATCCCAAAGGTGCTGGATGGGGTTGAGGTCAGGACTCTGTGTGGGCAATCAAGTTCTTCCACACTGAACTCCTCCTGCCATGTCTTTATGGCGCTTCCATGAAGTTTATATAACTAGCATATTATTATACACAGATGGTCATTCGATATGCTTGGGTCAGGTTTGTGTCAGGACTCTGTGTGGCCAGTCAAGTTCTTCTAACTCCTCCAGCCATGTCTTTATGGAGCTCGCTTTGTGCACTGAGACACAGTCATGCTGGAAGAGAAAAGGTTCTTCCACAAACTGTGTCCACAAAGTTGTAAGCATGGTGTTGTACAAAATGTCTCGGTTCTTCACTGGAAGTAAGGAGCCACCAGAATGAAATAGTGTGTCCCAATAACTTTTCCCATATGGTGTACCTCAGTTAAATACTGTTAATTAAAACGATGTGTGTGTGTGTGTGTGTGTGTGTGTGTGTGTGCTGCAAGCTTCAGAAGGCAAAAATCAACTAGTCACAAAAGAGGTGTCTCAGGAAGGCTCAGTCACTTTGAGTACCTATCATCAGTACTGCAAGGCCGCAGGAGGTAACTCTCTCTCTTATCCTCTGCTGGACCATCCTCTGTTTTTCTTCTCTTTTTCTTCTCTCTAAAGCTTTTCTCTCACATGGTTTAGGTTACTTTCTGTTGATTTTTGTCATCCTGATCTTCGTCCTGCTGGTGGGAGCCACTGCCTTCAGCAACTGGTGGCTCAGTTTCTGGCTCGGCCAGGGCTCTGGGGTAAATATAATACTGTCTTTATAATGGGTAATTCACTGACCTGTGTGTTAGTCTAGCTTAATGGTCCTTACACCTTTACCTCAGTGAATAAAAAGAAATCATTGACTTCAGGTTTTTCAGGTGTGTACGTATATTGTTGCAGTTTATATGGTTTATAGTTCACATTTGCAGTAAATATGATGGGACAGTACAGTGATATCCTCATGGGGAACATAATATATCCCCACAATGTTCTCCTTAGAGAGGAAAACAAAAGTAGTGTGTAATGTTTAATACGGACTGTGTTCTAGTTAGAATCGCCTGAAATCGTGTGATGTGTCGACACTTTTAACCGGTCATTCTCTCTCTCTCTCTCTCTCTCTGTCTCCTCACCCTCTCCCCCTACCTCTCTCCTTATCTCTCTTTACTTTTCTCTCTGTCTCTCTGTCCCCATTTCTCTGTCTCTCCTTTTCTCCTTTCTCTTTCATTTTCTTTCTCTTTCACTCCCTCTTCCTTGTCTTTCTACTTCTCTGTCTATCTCCTCTTCTCTCTCTTTGTCCCTTTGTCCCTCTCTCTCTCTCTCTGCCCCCGTCTCTGTCTCTCTATCTCTCTCTCTCTGCCCCAACTCTCGCTTTCATAGAATGCCACCAACTCAGGTAACATTTCTGAGAACCCGGATCTGGAGTTCTATCAGATGATTTATGGACTGATTGTGATCGTCATGTTAGTGCTGAGTGCCTGCAAGGGCTACGCTTTCACTAAAGTCACTCTGCAAGCCTCCTCCAAACTCCACGACACCATGTTCAAAAGGGTGAGCCCCCCAGCACGTTCGGCCCAGACTCTGCTTAGATTTACATCTTTACACACACCTACTGTAAAGATATACTATACATATATAAATGTACGGTAAAATCCGCAGGGCTAATGTTCCAAGAACACCTGTGAATAGTGAAAAAACGTGAATTTGTGATGTGATTTTTATAGTGTAAACCCTAAATATGCCCCCAAATATGCTCCCAAAACACTTTCATTTCATTTTAAACTCTAAATACAGCTTAATACATTACCCTTAAAAAATGTAAAGATAAACCCGTGTCTGTACTGTACAGTTTACACTGAACTCCTGTGCTAGAATGTAAAATACAGATGTTACCCCTGTATTGACTGTATTGTAATTCATGCACGGAAGTTTTCTTTAGTCTAATCAGGTAAATATCGTTTTAAGAAGAACAAAACAAAAAACACAAGAACACTCAGAAACCACTCAAAATGTGTCACAGGGCAGCAGCTTATCAGCAATAAGGAGAAATAAATAGTGTTCTCGGATTGGCTACTTTCAAACCTCCCGCCTCATCCCAAGACACGCTTTCTTTGTGTTCTCTCGACAGTACCTAAACATTTATATAGTTACATTTTATATAAAATGAAGCTGAATTAATGTTAATTTTATATAATTTTATATAATAGATAGTGAATGAGACAAACAAAGGTCACTACACTTTGAACAAACAGTAAGGGAAACACATACTGTGTCATTTAAATGGCATGGATTACTCTTATATCCATGCCATCCTTACTTTCCCTTAACCCCTGACTTTTCTTTGACAGGAGGGTTAAGCCCGCAGTAACCTGAAAAGTCAAAGTTAACTTTGAGGAACAGATGTTGAGCACTGATTTAGCGTCAGCTAAAAGTTGTAAATTTAAACATAAACATAAATATGACCAGTAACATCTAAAAAGGTGAAAATGCTCAATTAATGGTCAGTTTAAAATTCAGATTGACTTTAGGTAAACACTAGAACCCAGTGAGTTCTGAACACATTTATTCTCATTATATCTAATGGTGTGGGTTTACTTTTTAAATATAGAAGCACTTCTTTCAGCTCTGTGTGTGATCAGTCACCTCTGGCTAATGGTCACTTCTGTGTAATGATTGACAGTCAAGGCAAACAGGATATTATCACAGGATGGTTTAAGGCTGGACCAAAAGGTTTAAGGCTAAAGAACAAGCAACAAAACAAAACAAAAATTATAAAGAGGGGTCTGGGGTATGCAAAAATCAAACCTTTATTGATCCCAGAGGAAGAAATAACTTGTTCAACCCGCATGGTTAGAGAGGGCACAGTTTACAATAATAAATACACTGAAATAACTGCTGAAAATAAAGCAAGAAAGTTAAAAAACCTTAAAAAAAAAACAACAATATGATACACAGACAAATCTCACGTCTGTGCACTTTTCAAATGTTTGTACATAAACACAATAAACTACAAAAACTCAAGATGGTCCAAGGGATAACAAGAACAGGAGCACCACAGTAACAAAGGGGGACATAAACAGGCTTAACGAAACACAAGAGAACCAAAACAACTAGAAAAGACCATAATACAGCTCCAAAGCAAATTTTACAAAGCACAGTATGACATGCAGTTTTACCAAAGGAGAACAGGATAACAAGGGGCGGGGCTAAAGGCAGGGCTAAGACTGACACACACTCATAAAACAGACACATGAACAAAGACACGTAGAGAATGTAAACAACAACATAGATAAGAAAACAGGCAGAAGACAAAACATCACAAACAGCCCCCAAAAAAACTAAACTGAAAGGACAGACAGAATGGTACATTCTGGCTCACTTACTAGTAGACTCTTTGTAAGAACAAGAAAAGAACCATACACTTAAAATTGTAGTAGTGTGTGTTATATAAAAGGTATGCACTGTTCTTAATTATTGATACGGTGCATTAATGATTGATTTACATCACATCCCATTCTCACTACTGTCACATTGGCTATTTATTGAATTGTTTCCATCATTACTCACACTGTTCAGTGCTGTAACTGCCTCCTGTGCATTAGCATACTAATGGTGCATCACTAGGTTTACATCCTGTTCACACTGTACTATTACATTACATTACTGTCTCTTTATTTTTTGTGTATTGTCTATGGTCACTTGCACTCTGTTGAATGTTATATGTTGCTGTATGTTGCACCCCGGTCTTTGGAGAAACGTCTCATCACACTAAACACATGTACACGGCTGCTGTTGACAGTAAATAACCGTGTAAACTGCTCTTCAGATCCTAGCCAGTCCAATGAGCTTCTTTGACACGACCCCTACTGGCCGTATGGTGAATCGCTTCAGCAAGGACCAGGATGAGATTGACACCGCTCTACCATTCAACATGGAGAACTTCCTGCAGTTCTGCCTAATAGTCACATACACCATCCTGACCGTCTGCATCGTTTTTCCTTACCTCCTCATTGCTGTGGCAATCCTGGGGATCATCTTCACAGTCATCCTCTAGTGAGTCCCAAACACTGCTGAACTCTCTCACTTACTAACAGTGCAGGTGATTTGCTGTTAAATGCAATTTTAGCTTGCTGGTGATCTAGTGGTTAGGGTAGCTCACAAGGTTGTTGGCTCGAATCCCAGGACTGCTAGTGGCACCCCTGAGGTTCCCTTGAGCAAGATACCGTTCACTTGGTGAATGGGTTAAACACAGAGAAAGAGTTTCACGCTGTTCACACTGTGGTTTATTCCCATGTGAAAGATTTTACACTTTAAACTCGTGTGTCTAATGCCGCTACTGAAACATGCCAGTTATTGTGGACGGACAGCGCCATCTGGTGGTGCTAATAGAAACGACACATTTTAATTAAGCGGCTTTAGAATCAGAGTCGGAATCGGAAAAATGTATTGATCCCGGAGGAAACTGCTATTGCAAGTAATACAGATCAGTAGACATTATGCACTGATGTAGCTAGTAATCAGATCTTGTTATATGAAAATTCCGAGATATCAGTGCTTAGAATAACCAAGAAAATATTCAAGAAATTGGGCTGTGAATGTCTCTGACTGTAACCCCCCAGCCCCCACCCAGTATATGCTGACAGACCAGTACATACCTCAAAAAGAATGTGTCAGAATCAGAATCAGAAAACTCCACTCATCCCGGAGGAAACTGCTTATGTAATGACTGCCAATAAACCTCTGGGCCAAGAGGTCATGGGTTCGAATCCCACCTTCAGCACACCAAAACTGGGTTCCTGAGCAAGACACTTAAACCCAAGTTGCTCCAGGGAGACTGCCCCCTGTAGTTAAGGAGTGGAAGTTGCTTTGGATAAAAACGTCTGCTAAATGCTGAAAATGTACAATATAAATAAAATCTAATCTTTTGAAAAGAAAAAAAAAACATCAGTATTAAAATACACTATGCAATATACAAATATGCTGGTATAAATACTATGGATAAGTAACACAGTTGAGTAAGATCTACTGACACAAATTGTAGTTTGGAGTATGTTATTGCACTTAATAGAGATCAGTATTAATATTAAGTAATAAAGTAATATTGACATAAGTCGTGATATTGCACTTGAAGATTATTGCACGAGTCAGCACCCATTTAGAAAAGGTCATATGATACGTTACGTTTCATCATCGAAAGGACAGTGTTTTAAAGACTCATGAACCTGATGATTTGTCAGTATACTGTAGACAGTCATTTGCTGTATTAACTGTATGCTGCATTGCTTGTTTTAGTGTTTTCCAGAGGAGCATTCGCGAGATGAAGCGAATGGAGAATGTGAGCCGTTCTCCCTGGATCTCCCTCACCACCTCCACCATCCAGGGCCTCGGCGTCATCCATGCCTACAACAAGAGAGAGCAGTACATTCAACAGTAAGACCCATAACACACCTGAAAAACAAAGCACCTCCACACCTGTACAGTTCAGATAAAAATAAAAATCTGTAGAAAAGAACTCAATTTGAAAATACACTCCGCTATTTCCACAAATGCTGGTTTTAAAACTATACATGAGTAACTTGAATTTCTGACGACACATGTGGTAGTTAGGATTATGTAATTTCACGTAGATATCAGTAGTAGATCTGTAATATTGACATAAGGAGTGATATTCAACACTGTAAACAATGTACAACACTCAGATTCCAGCTATACTTGTACAATATGGCTTTGCAAACAACATTAGGATCCCACACACTGTACAAACACCCATGTTAGACAACATACAGCTGTGATATTTCACACAGATTTGGCAAATACTGAATCCGAATCAGGAAACGTTATAGATCCCGAAGGAAAGACACAAAGACACATTAAATAAAATACAAAGTCTAAATAAATCTGGTAAATCAATATGAAATACACTATGCTGTGTACACAATGCTGGGTATTCATTTCACTTGGCATATTAATTATAGCCCTGTGTACATAACTTTAGTTGTATTCTTTAGATATACATCCTGTGTATATATACCTATATTTATAATATCTATAGTCTAGTGCAATATTCTTGTATATTATTATAGTACTCCTGTTGCAACCCTTATCTCTGCTGTATATAAGTATGCACATAATATTTCTTTAGTTGTATTAAACTCTATTCTAAAGCTATGACTTTTATGATCCATCTATCCATCTATCCATCTATAGGTAAATAGCCTAGAGTTAAGTGAATTACTAGCAATGTAAACACTGGTTAGGAGACTGCAATTGCACATAGTAGAGATCAGTAGTATATCAGTAATATTAATATAGGTACCGATATACTATTGTACGTAATAGTAATGAGACAGAGACAAGAACAATATAAATATGAAGTTAAAATAAACTAAATCTACAAAAAGAATCATTTGCAAATACAACACTGAAAGTATGGCTATGTCTAATGAAGTGTACTCAGCCATGTTTACCGCAGAATTGCACACAATAACCAACCACAGCTCAAACAGTCTTAAGGCTCTTCCCACCAATGGCAGCAAATGGCAGTAGCTCAAGACAGATAAAATAGTTGGTTATATGTATTGATACTGTGTTTAAGGTTCAAACACGACATGCATTATTCAACAGAGTGCATGATACGACAACACAATAATTTGTCAGCACAACAATGTACAGTAACGTAATGTAAGTACAGTGTGAACGGGATGTAGTGCTGCACCATAAGTATGATATTGCACAGGAGGCTGTTATACAATACACACACAATATAGCACTGTAACAGTAGTGGGAATGGGATGTAAAGTGTTAAAAGTGTAACAGAATATTGCTTCATATGTGTAAGACTGCACAGGAGCAGCATAGAATCACATTGAGTGAGTGTAAATTATAGCTTAATCAAATAACGGGACAGAAGAGCTCTAGTTGTGGCAGCAAACAGAAGGTTAAGTGCAGGTGCTGTTGAAAGTCCAGAGTGTAACCTGAGAAGAATATACATTATAAAGTGGGCTAGTTCACTGGAATGTATTTGGACAGCCAGGGAACAGATGTTTATACTGTGTGAGTGGACACATTTTTGTAAATGTGTAAGTGTGTGGGTTGTGTTTGCTTCACAGGTTTAAGGTGATGAGTGACAATAACTCCAATCACTTTGTGTTGTTTAACTGTGGAACACGCTGGCTGTCCTTCTGGCTGGATTTCCTGTCTGCCACTGTTGCTCTGTTGGTGGCGCTGTTCGTAGTTCTTAGCCCGGCCTCCATTGACCCCGCGCTCAAGGGTCTGGCTCTCTCCTACACTATACAGGTGAAACATATACACAAACAGAACAAGGGACCCCTTTACTATATTTATGAGGACACACCACTGTCTACACCTAAATCTCACCTCAGTTTAAACTTGGATTTTTAGCAAAATTTCCTTGTGAGGACCATCCAAAAGTCACCATTTCTATAGTCTTTTTGGTTTTGCTAGCATTATGAGGACATTTGGTCCCCACAAAGAGACAAATATGAGGCCACATACAAACACCCTTACTGCTTTATAAAACATTATACAACGTGATCAAATACACCATGTTTCAATTTAGTTTGTTAATAATAATAGTCACATCAAGCAATCTGCCAAGCAGTGTGGTTTGGTGTGATTGCCAAGCAACATAATGGTTAAAGAGTATTTCTTGACCAGCAAAACACTCGATATCATTTCGAAGCAAATAAAAGCTCCTCATATATCATTTCCAAGCCACATGTCTCCTTAAATACAAGAAAATGAAACTACAAACATGAGAAAAATGTGTTACATGACCTCAATAATCCGATGGGAACGCAGATAAATGGTCTTTAAATGCAAGTTCATTTGAAGTGATTGTATAACCCGTGTGATTATGTCTCTGATTACAGCTTTAATCGGGCAATAAGAAATTCGTTACTCAGTACATTATGCAAGTTGCCCTCCCAGTCCTGTGCAAGTACGCACACTTGCAAACGCACACGTTCGGTCTCTCTTTCATGTCGTAGTTATATAATGCTCAAATTAAGTATTATTTAGTTGAACGTGTTGATATTCGATTCCGTATGTCATAGGTTGTGAGACAGACTGCACAATCACAATATTGGCCTTTGCAATTCTGATATCTCAGGTAGATCTTTGTTGCTAAATCTTGACCACAGTTCTGATGTTTCATTGAGAGTTTTCAAGAATCATGGCACTCAGATCAAAATGATACAAGCCAAGTTTTAACCCTGTAACAACAAGCATTTTCTGTTATGTGTGGGGTAACATATTCCAGGCCATCTCACGTTTACAGTGTGTTATTCTGAGCATTGTGAAACTGCTAGTGTTGTTTAGAGTTTGCTGTTTGTTATTCTGCAGTTGACAGGCACGCTGCAGTACGTCACTAGACTATCTACGGAACTAGAGGCCAAGTTCACCTCAGTGGAGAGACTGCAGGAGTACATCACGGTGAGACATTAGTTAATTCACCTTCATTTCAACAGCCTTAGGCCTTAGAACAGGAGCAGCACAGATCCACAACAAACGGTAAACTGATGTTATACAGCAATCCAACTCTAAACAACTCATTATATGTTAGTTCTCCTGGTTTTCGTTGGTGCTCGAGGTGTCAGACGTCATGCTGAGCTTTGCTTGATGTTCCTGTGTCACGTAGAACCAAAGTTACTGTAATTTAATTTAATAACAATAACTACTGGGGTTTTATAAATGATGCACAAATGAACACAAATGAACACATTTCTTTTATTTTGGGTATTAGAAACCAGGATAGTCTCCACACACAAGTGGGTGGGGAAAACCCGCGGAGAGAGGGGCTCCGGAGAGCGGTGGCGCGCCGAGAGAAAGAGGGCGTTTTTGACTGATTTACACCGTTATGGTTTTAATATACAAGACTTTGTGTTTGTTTGTTTTTTGGTATCAGGATATAATTAAACTTTCATGATCTTAACATTTAGATGACTGACAAATTTGTTCCCTTTAGTTTCCTTTTTGAAGGAAAACTATTGTATTAGTCAGTGCTGTCGCATGTCCTACCAGTGACCTAACAGCTTCTAACTCTAACTCTGGCTGATGTAATTTCAGGAATGTGTGTCTGAGGCACCCCGCAAAGTGAAAGGTGTAAGCATCCCTTCTGGCTGGCCACATGAGGGCGCTATTACCTTTAAAAACTACAGCATGAGGTACAGAGAGAACACACCTATAGTGCTCGATCACCTCAACCTCGAAATCCAGCCTGGAGAGAAACTCGGTATAGTGGGACGCACTGGATCAGGTGAGAAGACGCTAACACAATATATACATATACATACATATATATATATATATATATATATAGTGCTGATCTCTATCCATCCATCCATCCATCCATCCATCCATCCATCCATCCATCTATCCAGAAAGACAAAAAGATATATGTGGTTATATTAACCACAGGCACTCTCTAATACTGGGGTAGACAACTCCGGTCCTGGAGGGCAGCACAGTTTGATGGTTCTCCTCCTCAAACATATTCACTAAACCTCACAATTAACTGGCAATGTGAACCAGGTGTTTCTGAGCAGGGAAATCACCAAAACGTGTTGGACCACGGTCCTCCAGGACCGGAGTTCCACACCCCTGGTCTAATACATACAGCTAAATAATTGCTGCTGATGGAATTTTAGATCTCCACGAATCAGAACTGTCATATCAATATCAGTTTTGTATATTATTAGTATTTTTTCTAATGTTATATGGTGTGTTTACAGGCCTCAGCACGTTTATTTTGTGGAAGAGTTGCTGTGTGTTAGATCTCTCTATTCTCCACAGGCAAGTCATCCCTGGGTGTGGCTCTGTTTCGGCTGGTGGAACCAACTGGAGGCACTATTTCCATCGACAGCGTGGACACCAGCACTATAGGCCTGCAGGACCTGCGCAGCCAGCTGTCCATCATCCCCCAGGACCCTGTCCTCTTCATTGGCACAGTCAGGTAACCTCCCGCCCCTCAGTTTAGTCTTTAAAACCAATAAAGCTGCACATGCAATACAATTCTGACTCGTTAAGATCTTCTGGGGCTTTACATTCACCATCTGTGTGTGTGTGTGTGGGTGTGTGTGTGTGTGTGTGTGTGTGTGTGTGTGTGTGTGTGTGTGTGTGTGTGTGTGTGTGTAAACTTGCGGCAGGTATAATCTCGACCCGTTTAACTCCTACTCAGATGAGGAGATCTGGATGGCTCTGGAGAAAACGTATATGAAAGAAACAGTAAGTATAGCATTAATCCCTTAAACCCTAGGCTTTTATCACCAAGTAACTGATTCAGTAACTTTAATCATTCATAATGTATATTTTTCTGAATACATTAAGGAGAGTGTGTTGAGCCATTACAGGACAGTACAGGACACAGTGGTGGATTTCATTCTCTGTGTTTTTTGGCAGATCTCCAACTTACCAGAGAAGCTGGAGTCAACGGTGGTGGAGAACGGTGAGAACTTCTCTGTGGGAGAGAGACAGCTGATATGCATGGCCCGGGCCCTGCTCCGCAATTCTAAAGTAAGAACACACACACACACACACACACACACACACACACACACACACACACACACACACACACGTGCATTTTCACATACAAACATACATACACACACACATACACACACACACACACACACAGACACAAAAACACACGCATGCACACTTTCACATACATACATATACACATACAAACAAACGCACATACACACACAATTTAAATATATGTATACACAGACTGTTTGAACATGAATTGATTTGTATGTGTGTGTGTGTGTGTAGATAATTCTGCTGGATGAGGCGACAGCGTCCATAGACTCTGAGACAGACAGTCTGATTCAGCATACCATCAGAGACGCCTTCCAGCACTGCACCATGCTGACCATAGCCCACCGCATCCACACCGTACTGGAGTGTGACCGCATCCTCGTCATGGACAAGGGCAAGGTCAGAACACGCACACACACACGCACACACGCACACACGCACGCACGCACATGCACATATATATATACACACATATATTAAAAAACACACATACATTGACATACTGAAGGTAAAACCATTAAAACTCCATTTAAATCTAGAGAATAATCCCATTTTTTTTTTGGTATGGGTTCTAAGACCTTATTTCTATTTTGAAAAATCATTCAAACTTTTGCATACAGAGAAACAGTTACACTGACATACACTAACATGATTCTATTAATATGTTTTTGTTCTATTAACATGCATTAAAATAGAAACATGATTTTTCATTCTCTTGTATGTTTACATTATGCACTTAGATTAACATACTTTTGTGATACAAACGTTAAAACTGAAGAAAGGTTTTTAATACAATTTCAGAGAGATTGTGACAGAAACTAATTAGAAATGTAACCTCTTACCCTCTCTCTCTCTCTCTCTCTCTCTCTCACAGGCTGTTGAATTTGATCAGCCACAAGATCTCATCCAGAGACCTGACTCTGTCTTTGCATCACTACTAGCGGCAGCCAATAGCATCAACTCATGAAAAGCACATGCACTTACACTGATCCGCACTGACTCTCTCTCTGCCGTACTGGGAGCAGACCCTGCACATCTCTGTACAAAACCACTGAAGAGATGGCAGTGAGGGACTGTTGGCTGTGTGTTTATTTTCAGAGTAGTAAATAGCCAGGTGCTATTGTAGAAGCTTGTTAAAAATGTAGAACCTTTTTTTTTTAGCTTACGACCCTTTTCGGTTCTGAAAAGATTTGTTTCAGGTCAGATGGAACCAGTCAAGTTCTGTTACTTCTGGAACTGTTTTTGTTGGAGGTAGGTTCTATGCAGAAGACCTGCTTTAAAAAGGTCTTTATGTGACACAGTTTCTAATGCTATGGAAAACACACCCACACACACACCCACACACACACACACACACACACACACACACACACACACACACAAACACACACACAGTTTTCTAGTGCATTTTCAAGATAAATGTCATAAAATTTCTGCTTAATTTGAGGGTTTTAATGGTCATTGCACCCCTTCTTGAGTTTTTTTCCTCATGTCACCATGATTTGCACATTTATTTTTTGTTATTTTTTATGAAATTTGACATATTTTAGCAAACTAAAGCTTGGGTCTAAACAGGCTGTGTTGATTTCCTGCTGTAGGACAGCAATGATGCTGCTTTACAGTGAAATGTGAATCTTCATTTTCTCTGTTTAGGCAGAACTAGAAGCAAAATGAGCCGTAGTGTCTGCAGTATCCCCTCTGGATCCTCTTGCACCACTCCCATCTCATCTCATTTTCTTGCATGAGTTCATGAAACAGGCTCAACATTACTGATGACACGAACCTCTGTCGCTCAGACAGTTTTCATTAAACTAAGACTCAAATGTATATAGAAATGTAAGGTATTTATTTGATTGTTTTTGTGTATTTGCAGACATGCCACATGATGAACGATGAACTAATGTGTGTTGATACATGCATGAAACATTAATAAAGTGAGACACCGATACACTACAAAAAGTTCATTGTTTGGTTTAGAGTTTTTTTTTTTAATGTTTGGTTTAACTAACTGCAACAAATTCTCGTCTTTGCACTCCGTATATTCCTTTAACCTACAGCGACGGGAAAAAGCACTGCAAAAATGTTCAGTTTCTCAGGTTTTATCTTTTATAGATGCAAGCCTTGAACTGAACAGCTTTGCCTTCGTTTTTAAAAACTGCTGACAATATTTCTCCTCATTTCCAAATAAAAATATTGTTATTTAAAGCATCATTTTAAAGGAAACGACAAA
>JBBJLR010115092.1:0-20639 GCA_037577145.1 Brachypetersius gabonensis | reverse complement strand
ACTGCGGTAAAACCGGCAGATATTTTGGCGGCTGGAGAATTGCGAGCAAATGTTAGTCCGTCACTTCCGCTAAGTGTGAAACATTAGTATTCCGTTTAGGACAGCACTTACCCACAGCAGTGCGCACTACAGATGGCAGTGCACAGTGCGCACTACGCACTAAACCTCGGTTTCAGACACAGTCACTGTTTCACAATTTAGCTTAAAACATGATTAAACAGTTTCATGGTAGAGGCTGACCTAACAGAATGACCGAGTAGTCTTTTTTTCCCCTCAGAAGACAATAAAAACTGGAAAAAAAAAAAAAAAATATTTGCAAAGTCGACATTATCACTGTCACTCTAAAGAATCTCTTTCTTTCCTCTATTATGAACCATTTTACCTCAGGCCTCTCTTCATCATATTATTTACAAATAACTAAGCCTGGTATGCTAATGAGAGAGAAAATTTTACAAACATACCCAATAACTTATAATCCTTATATACAGCTGTGGGGATGCATTTGAATAGCTTCTTTTTAGCTAAACTGAGTTGTCACCATTTACATTGGAACAGAAGCATTTTGACTAAAACTGAAGAAAACAAATGCATTGATGCAAATATTTGTGTTCTTTGTATTGTTAGGATCCTTCTGTTTTAACCATGTAGAATTATTTGTAATGAAATAATAATATACTGCTAAAAATCCTCCTGACAAAATCAAAGGGGAGCAACACTTTGATTTCAATTCTACTTCCATTGCAATATGATGCCTCATATTATTTATTGACCAAAAGTTTTGAAATTGCACATTACAAGGAGTACAGTAGTTTCTGTTTGGTGTATTGTGTATGCACAATGTGCATAAACAGTAAACTGTAGTATGTTCTACTACATATTCAATTGGAAATAAACTTGAAAGTTTGAAGGCATGTTTGCAAAATATGAGTTGCTCTCTGACGAAATATTGTCTGACCCACAGCCAAGGTAATGGTTGTTCCCAAACAGTACAAACAGATAGTAGTGCAAAACAGATATCCATTCAAGTCTAATTGTAGATAGGCTATAAATACAAGAATTTCTCTCACTATCATAAACGCTGAGCAGAGAGAGAAAAGGACAATCTGTATGATGCCTGTGATGGTCACCCTTATCTGTCTCTGGAGTCGGGGAGAACCGAAGGCGCCGCTGCTGTTCTTCTCCATGTTCTTCATGTGTCTCCGCAGGTAGAGAACAGTGGAACAGCTTGATGCCAGCATTACACTAAGACTGAGCAGGAAATAAACTAATCTCATCCACAGATCCACATATAACACGTAATGTACTGTTTCCATTTTTTCATGTATGGCATTCCATTGTGAGTATGTTGAATTGTTGTCTGCTTCAGCCAAGTATTCCTCCAACTCAATATTTATAGCACCGAATGACATGCCTACAGAGAACCCAAACAGTAAGCAGATTTTGTCCATGACCAGGGCGGTGTACATGAAAACTCTGATGTTCTTCTTCAACCAGATGAAAAGAGAACGTTGAGCAGGAACAATCTGGCAGTAGTAAAACACATTCAGCCAAAGGTGGGAGCTCATGCTGGTCCTCATATTAAAACAGATGCACTCTACTAGGACAACGTAACAAATATCGCTCATTGTAAACACATGAATTTCCATCAAAGCATAAAGAAAAACACTGACTTGAAGACAGATGTTGTACACAACAAGTGATCCTAATAAAACATTTAGAGGCTGTTTCAGCCGCTCTGTTCCTTGCTGCGGGAAGACCATGGAAAAGACTAAAAAGAGGTTCACAGAAATGCCGAGAGTACAGACAGGGACATTTACTGAAGCAAAAGTTGTGGCCCTCATGCTATTGGTAAAATCTTGTCTTTCTGACTGAAGTGGGCCCAAGTCTCCCATATATACCCTCTGTTGCTGAGCCCCGCCCATGGAGGAAGGACAGTTTTTGTTAAAGTGAAAAAACAAGTTATGCTCTTCTTCTGTTTTGAAACATGGAACAGGCCAAAGTCAAGGATATGCTATTAGTTATTAGTAACCGTTGGTTTGGCATTATTATACTTTTTTGAGTGCCTAGTGTACTCTGTGTTTGATGTTTTGCGATCAGCTGTTGGCCAAAAGGGAAAATATCTTTATGTAATATATGGTTTATGTAATATATGGCCATTTTACAGTCTGAGTCATAAGTCACTGGACATATACTATCTCTGCATTAACTGCAACATCAACATTTTATTGTTTGAAGGACAGCTTCATGCACACTGTGAGTGAATGCATTTACCCAGAATTCACTCCTGGTTGCCATGGCTATGTGTATATTTTGACCATATACAAACAGTACACAGTAAAACGAAACAATGTGCCTCCAGGACCACGGTGCAACACAAGGACAGAGCAGAACTGAACAGAACACCACAAGACCACAAGTTCCGAGAGAACAAAAGTGTGCAGGAAAAACACAAGCGCAACAATACAATTGGACCAGACAAGACAACAGTCAGTGCAATCACCAATAGCTCCAGTCTGGATGAATTGTGACAGGTTCTGTGTTCTAGCAGCAAAGAGTTGTGTGCAAAAAGTGTGCAAAATAGAAGTTACATGTGCAAAATATGCAGAACATCGTTAAAAAGTAATAATCACTGTACAAATATAGAACGACAGACTGTGCATTGTAATAAATAATAGGTAATTAAAGTCTGAGTTGTTTTTTGGGGGGAGGCCTGGATGCTACGGAACCTTTTGCCAGGAGTCTGGATTGTTTGAGGGGTGAGAGGGTCATCCCCAATGCTTTGCGGATACAGCATGTGATGTAAATGTCTGTGACACAGGGGAGAGAGACCCCAATGATCTTCTCAGCTGTCCTCACAATGCAGCATGCGTCTGTGAACTACGAAAACTACTGATGTATCAGTTTACATTCTACCTGTATTTGCAAGGCAAAGTATTTGCAAAGACAATTAATTCATTTTCAGGTGAAGAGTGTAACATCAGTCAGGAACTTCTATGTGTGGTAAGAGGAGAATATCTAAGCACAGAAACTATGCTGCTAATACATGCAAAACGTGAGAACTGATACAAAAAACTTTATTAGGTATTCTACACAAGCGTTTTCGCTGGTTTATAGAGACAACACTGCTTTTTCAGAACCTCACTGCTGAAGGTAAATGCGTTCTTTGTGGTATAGTGATGTACTCATTGGTATATGGTCTGTGAATAGGCAGTGAATAGGCATTTCCATAAAACAAATAACAGAAGAACACAGAAGAAACATGAAGAAAATGAAGACAATGACATACATTTGATGCCTGTAACATACATTCAAGAAACTTATTTCATATTTAATATAGAGCAGCTTCAATGCTACCTCCTTTAGTAAAGATTGAAAATAAAGTGTCACTGGAGCCTGTTAGCTTAGCTAGATGCCCAACTTATTCTAGTAAGGACAAAACTAAACTACAATAAGCCTGACAATATAAACAAAAAAATAGTCTGCTAACAGAGATATAGTGTAATGAAAGAGGTATTTGTGTGAATTGGTTACTGTGATGGTTCAAAGTATGGGTGACTGGGTATGATTATTTTAGTGGGATGAGACATTTGTATAATGTGATGCGTGATGTGATCTGTCATAATGAATTATGCTGAGAGTTAAGACCAGATAAAATCAGAACTGATCAGACATCTTGAACCAAAACATACCAGAAAAAAATGATAAAAAATACAACAATCTTGAAAAAAAACTTTTTCCTTGACATCTCAGAAAACTTGGGAATGTATGTAAGAGTATTAGAATGTATGAAGTGTTTCTAGGAAGCCTGGAACTGTTGCAAGTACTTGTGATGCCACAGACCAGAATCAGTTTCTTCACGAAAAAGCTAGGAGATTTTTCTGCTGCACCTACAATCTTTTCTTCCAGCAAACACCTGAATGGGCATCAGACACACCAGGATATTCAGTTTGAGGGCTCTGTGGAGTCAAAGGCTTGGAGAAAGATCCATAGCTGCAAGCTCTCTAGATGACAACTGGGTTCAGGTTTACTGATGGGGAGTCCTGAGGTTGTGTGTCCTGTCAGGCCTTTTGATCTGTGCTCCTTGTGCAGTGCCAATAACGGAAAGTCAACTTCATGGTGAGCTCCTATTGCAGAATAGAATTCAAAAGTGATGTATCCTCTTTTTGTTGACTTTGTTGTTACTGTCTTTTATTTTTTTGTTGTACATTTTTAGTTTCCCAATTTCATGCCACTTTGTTAAGGTCAAACTGCAGCTTAACTATGCCAATCCAAAACAAACTCCAAGGTCAGCTACAGATTTTGGGAGCCCTTTGCTTGTTAGCAGTGAGATCAATGGTCTCTACTGAACATCTGATAAGCTGGCAAACCATGGTCAGGCTCGTAGCCAAGTATGTATAAGAAGGTGTTGAAAGAATGCTTGCAATCTACAGTGGGCTAGTGGTAACCAAAGGATGGCAAGGCAAGGGTGAGAGCAACACTGTCTTATACACTGGGACTTTCATCCACACCAACATTTGAATAACAATGGACAGGTTGCTTATACATACAAATTTCATTTAATGTTTACATTATGCAAATTTTGAGAGTGTGCAGGGAACAAGTACACACTCATACGACAAGCATACACTCAGCGACATTTGCATGTGGAATACATATGGAACTGACTTCAACAGTCCTAGCTTCAGTCAGTAAATATGCTGGTTCACTTTCTGCTACTGTACGTGTTTCAGAATAATTACATGTGTCAGAAAAAAAAGTTTAATTAAGCTTGTGCCATTTGCTGAAGTATTGTCATACAAACACATTTAACCAACAACCAACAATGTCAACCAACATTTTAAATACATTAATTCTTACTATATCTGTATTGCTTTTTGAATATTATGCTGGTCCAAAAACTATCAATGAAATATATGTTGTTGAAACATTGTTCTGCAAATGTATCGGCTATACAACACCTGTATGGTTTTAATCCTGAAACATTCTGCGAAGAAGCACTCAAGCATACTTAATAAAATAAACTTCAAGTATACTGTAGATGACGCCACAATAGATATTTTAGAGTATGCTGCCTTAAAGATCTGAATGTCTTCAGAACTGAATTGGTTTATGTAATTATGTAATTTTCTGATAATATATGTTGAAAAACTCTCTCAATAAGGGGTGTGATTAACTAATGAGAGCTTGCCTTACAAGTGTACTTACTCTCTTGAATAGACTGCCAGTAATCCATTTTTCTACATGTTGTGTAGTCCTGAGTTGAGTCCTTAATAAGATAGTAATCTTAATCCATCTAGTAAGAAACTGTGTTCTTTACTATTTTACTAGTTTCTTTTTCCCCATTTGTTATCTCTGTGTTACTAGTTCTGCTATGGTGCCTGCATTTTATTCTATGTTCTGTGCTCTTAGTAGTTCAAGGTCAAAATTCCTCAAAGTCTCTGTTATAGTAGCCTTGTCATATGACCCAGTGGTAGTGACCTCCAGAGGTGACCTCTACTATAACTCCTTTATTTGGGGGCTTCAGCACATCTGCAGAGCTGGATCCTACCTTGCTCCGTGACCCTGTGACCTTTCATTAAGTCCCGGCATCTCTGAAGGCCAACCTTTGACTCCCAGTGGGTCTAATGTCTCAGCCACTGCTGTGTTTTTTACAGAGAGGAAAACTTGCTAACTGAAGGTGGCTGGTAGGTCATTCGACAGTCAGTAATTTTACGAGGAAAATGTGAAGAGTTGCAGTTTTATTTATTAGTTAACAAGATAAAATGAAGCATTTTCTGGTGAATCCATATTCAGTGAAAGTACTAAACCTACAAATTTCAATTAACTAGTTTAATAAAATTTAAGTAAAAAAACCCCTGCTATTGGCCACTGACCAACACATAATGAAAACCAGGTACACACCCACAGGACACCTCTAAACATGTTAGTAAAATGATGCAGATGCTCAGGCTGAACGCGATCACTGTCAACAAACCACAAATGGAATAGGTAAACAAAGTACTGAGCTTTTAAACAAATGTTTCATTTCACTACAAAAAACTGATATGGAAAGTTTTTATTGATATGGAAAGTTTATATTCCATTCCATGGACAAACCCTCTACTTTGCTTACACCTGACAGTTACTGTAAATCACAGAAATGTCCTTTTACATATTTAGTACATGCAATAAATTGTAAGAATACCACAAAGTGAACACATTCAAAAAATACTTAGTCACACTTAACTCATTCTATGATACAAATAAAATCTCAAAATCATGTTAAAGTTTACTTTGCTGTTTAGTTTTTTCTTTACAAGCATTCAACACAGAAAATATCACTTACATTTAAAAAAATGTAGAAAATGTACGTTTTAAGCAATACACTTAAGCTAACAACAGATTTATACAGATTAGAATATAACAATTATTTTAACAGACATTACAATTGATAGAACTGCAGTTCATGTATTATTGCCTCATGGAGCCCTGAGTGATGAATGCAGTTATGTAGCTTTCTTTAAAACAAAAAATATCAAATTAATTCAGACACATTTAGTGATTTACTTTTCAAATGAAATTCCAGAAACTCCAGGTACCTACAGTTGTTTTACCCACAATATGCACAAAACAATCTCTACAGTTAGGTAGACAAAACATCCGATGAAATGGTGTGAGGCCCAGATAAAGAACTTTGGGGTTGGAATTTTTTTTGCCAAACATGAACAGCTCGCTGGCGGAACAGTGACTGACTGACCCCCATGTTAATGCTTGTCCCTAAAAAATACACAGAGATTATGGTACAAAGCATATTATTGTTAATGTCAAAATGCCATCTGAATATGTAAATAATGAAGTAATCTGTGACAACCAAAACTGAGCAGACAACATGCAGAACAGCCTGAACTGTGATGCTTATAATGGTCATCTTTATATTTCTCTGGCGCTGCAAGTTAGAAGATTTACTTTGCGTCTCCATGTTTTTCATGTGTCTCCACAGAAAGACAGCAGTTGTACAACTTGATGTCAACATCACACACAGACTGAAGAGAAAAAGGCTGAATGTCATCCAAAGGGCAGCCTCATATGACTCAACGAATCTAGTCCAGTTTATTGTTTGGTTTGTTGCAGTAACATAATGAATACAACTTATTGCATCCACAGTGTTTACACTCATTCCCAACAGACCGACTGCTGTATTGACAATCAAAGCAGAGAATGTGAAGACTGTAAGGTTCTTCTTCAACCACAAGAAGCACGGCCATTGTACAGGAATAATGTTGAAGCAGTAGAAGACGTTCAGCCAGTGAGAGGAATTGACGCTTGTCATCATGGTGTAAATCGCAATAAGTGGAATAAACCACCACACCAAAAATGAATAGACAAAGTTGTTAAAAACCATCACAAGAGAGCAGACATTAGCAGTAATGTTGCACCCAACAAGCAATCCCAGCAAAACAGTCAAATGTCGCTTTGGTCTCTCTGTTCTTGTCTTTGGAAAAATCATACAGAAAACAAAAATGGTGTTTAGTATGATGCTGAAAACAGAGACAGGTACATTCACTGAAGCAAAAGCTTCTGGACTCATTTCTACAGAAATATCTGAATCTTTTGCAACCATTTTTGACATTCGTCCTCCTGAACTGCAGATGTATGTTCGCCACACAAATAAAAGTTCCTTACTTTAGAGACAGCAAACTGAGTGGTTGTTACCACCTATTCATCATAGACTGGTTTATGCCACACCCCACATCCTACACTGGAGAGCACCTCTGGGTATTCCAAAGAACCATAAAAGTTTTTGTTTGTTTGTTTGTTTTTGCTTCTTTTTCTACTCTGGGCAATTTTACTGGAACTCTGAACACAACAGGTCTGTCTCCATGTCTAAGTGATCACAACAATAAGTACAACTAAGGCACAAATCTTAACAAGTCCTTTTTCATTGTTTCTTTGATGCAGCTATAGCTGCATTATCATTTCCCTCTGTAATATTTCAGCGTGAATGTTCAGATCCTGACGATTCCATAATGTAGCTAAACTATTAATGTTATCTTTAAAGAATGAGTAAATTACACACTTTCATCTTTATGTGAAATACACACTGTTAAGACACACCATAGAGTGAGGACCACAGAATAAGTGAAGTAGTCATTAGGTGGTCATAAAATAAGAAATCCTTACACTTTTACACTGTCATACTGCTCAATATTTAGACAGATGAAATGTATTATAAAAGCAAATTGTGTTTTTTTTATTTTTAAGTCAAAATAATTGAATATTCTGATATCACATTAAAATGAACATTCACTAAATATCTTTATTATGACCCACTGGGAACCGCAATGAGCATGGAGGCAGGGGAGAGAGACTGTTAACTAAATATGTAACTCTACACTGCAATGGTTTCCTTGCTGATTTTGCCACCTGAGGGAGGCATCCCCCTTATTGCTCTGTTTATAGCCTTCTGTAGCCATGTAGGGGCTGCTTGCTGCACCCAGTGCCTCAGTTCATCACATCAGTTGAGCAGCTGAATAGCTCTACTCCCTGTCTGCTCTAGAGTGGAGAGCCATGGATGAATACATAGGAGAAATACAGGCTGCAGGATAAACATGACTCTTCAGTTTAACCTGTATGTATTAAACTGTATTAAACCTGTACCGGAAGAGGACGAGTGAAAGATGGGGTTCATCACAGCCACCGGATGTGGCTGTGCCGTTTGGTCTGGACAACTCTCCTTTCGTGTATATTGTTCTCTTGAACATGTCCAGTTTTGTTATGCATACCTCAGTGCCACTTTAATATTTTCTGCGTTCAGAACTCAGGATAGGACTGTTCTTAGTCATGCATGAGGGGGGCCCCGGCTTCGTCCTCCTGAACTGCAGATGTATGTTCTCCACACAAACAAAAGTTCCTTACTTCAGTGTTCCACAGGTGTTGCACAGACAGGTTCAGCCTGGAGCTCAGCTCACTCAGGTAAACACCACAATATTCAGCTAACTTTAATGGTTTACTTTCTTTACTCTTTAACAAATAATGAATGAATGTCTGGTCACACATTTCTGTTAATGTTTAGAATAAGTTTTGTTTCCACTGCTTGAACAATCGTTCTTCTGAAAACAAGCATGGCTTCAAACAGCAACAATATCCTCCAATATAGCCCCAAACTCTCAATAAAACTGAGCATTTCATTTCCCCTTCTGTAATATTATTCCAATTTCACAATGCATCTGATTTAGTCACCATCCTATTCAACAAGTTCAGGGTACGAAATGTAGACATCTTTCAGTTGCTGAGCAGATTTTAACTACTCAGCCATACAAACTTCTTCAAAACTAGGTTGATATAATTACAAAAAACAGATGAAGAATGAGATAAGAAAAATATGCTGAACTGGACCAATCTGGTAATAGCAGCACAAGTTCAAACAATGTGAACAATTAAGCTTGAACTTTTTTTTAAACTTGCGTCCACAGTCTAAAAAAAGCACACTTCTGATGTGAATGGTTCCTGGACATGCCACTCTTCCACTCTGTAACATGTTTCATCTGAGGACCCTGAGAAATTGTTTGGGAACCACTGGCTTAGATGATTACAGATCTCCAGAGCATGTCCAGGTACATATCCCACCAGTACAGTATCTGACTTCCTCCAAACACCCCTCAATGTCAAAATAATACAGTGCCCTTAAAGGTTCTAAAATTAATTTAACTTGTGAATTAATTTAAGTGACTATTTGCCGGTGGACAGGATGAAATTCCTCCCATAGTTTCACCACCAGGAGGCTCCAGAAAGAGAGAAACCATGTGCCTGCTCATTAATGTACTACATATGGACCATAAAGATTCGTTTAATGGCGTGTCTGTGACATGTTGAAAGTTCCATTCGCAAGAATACAGAGCCCTGAAATGTCCACAACTATATTTTGAAATTAGGTATAGATGTTTTGTGTACTCAGCTCATAGAACTCACAAAGCATGGTAGGAAATACACAAACCCTTACATTTTTCATGACCGTATATTTTTTTATTTTAGGGATTGATAAAATCCCTCTAGGACACCTTGAACTTGGAGGTACATCTCGTGTCAGGGTCATAGTTTTACTAGCAGTTGGGATATCTTGGTTTCAGTTACGGTTAATGTTTAATTAAATTATTAATTTTTACTATTGTCTTTTTACTTTTTACTTTCAGGTGCAAGTGAATTCTAAACTACTAGTTTTGTATTAAGTCTGCAATTTGCCTTTGGGTTTCAGTTTCCTGAAAGTATTTTTGTCTGTACACTACTATTTATTGTGAACTTTCAGTGGAACATTTTCTGTGGTATTTGAGTCTGTAGTGAGAGTCAAATGTTCTGGATTATCAGAACTCAACATCACAGTTGGCTTAATTGTCATTTCTTCTCATTACAGAACAAAGTATAGTTTATCTAGGACACAATTCTACAGTTAACACAGGCCAGCAACAGAAAACAGAAGAAAGAGACAATTAATTCACTATGCCATAAGCTTATCAAGAAAGTGTCAGTTTTGCTTATACTCCCTTTCTTAACATTGAATAGTCCAAGAGTATATCACTTCCCTCAAAAATAGAAGTGAATATATTGTGTTCTCACCTTTTTTTTCAATTTTAAGACCCACTGATACTGGTAACTATCAGGTTTTTCTTTTTTGAATGTATGTTTTGAAGGATTTTGAATGTTTGACTATATACTAA
This sequence comes from Brachypetersius gabonensis, assembly GCA_037577145.1. Classification (NCBI taxonomy): domain Eukaryota; kingdom Metazoa; phylum Chordata; class Actinopteri; order Characiformes; family Alestidae; genus Brachypetersius; species Brachypetersius gabonensis. The sequence continues at coordinate 9,948 of JBBJLR010115092.1, read as the reverse complement.
ATAAAGCACAGTGGCCCTTTGAACACACCACACAGTGGGAACAATATGAAATTCTTTCTCAGCATTTAATCCATTAAGTGAAGCAGCAGACAGAGCAGTGTGTCGGGACGGTTCCTTACTCAAGGATACATCTGTGGTGTCCCTAGCAGTCCTTGGATTCAAACCCACGACCTTTTGATCACAGGCCAACCACTACGCCATCAGCTGCCCATACAACTTTGGCACGTATTTGAAAACAAGAGGCTGTAAGCTGTAGATTTTTAAATCATAGCATTTCTCAGTGTCAGAGAATAAAATCATTTTATCTGATCTGCCTGGTGACTGTATCTGGAAAAACATGTTACACACAAATGTATAGATTTTTGTTAATTCAAAGCTGTAACGCATGGAAAGATTTAAAATGTTTTTGTCACGATGGACTTTCTGATATGAAGGTAAAAGGTGGACAAGAAAGTACTTGCTTTTAAATAATCACTTCCAAGCCTAGACCATGAGAACAGATATACAGTAGCTTTAATTTGTAATTTCTGTGTCTTTTATTTCACACCATGGTTAAAATAAGGTACTGAAACTAATTCACACTAATTCACATTTACAGTGATTTATATACACATTTAAAGTTGTACAGCAAGACACATTTAATTATCTGGATATCCCTGTTCCCAAAATGTTCTTATATTGCATAACAGTTTGAGTGAAGAAGCAAATGACATTTTAAAGAGTAAGACTTCTAGTGTCCTTTTTTTTAACCTCATCTGCTGTTCCTACACTTATCTGTAACCTTAAAATGTTACTAAAATTTAACGGATAGCTAAATGCTATAAAAGAACATGTGAATTATAGCACTAATGTAAGAATGGTAGTTGTCCCTACACCTTTAAAATGTACCTCTAAGTAATACACGTAAACTGGCATGATAATGAATTATACTTTTTTAAACAATGAAGTTTGAGTAAAATGATGTTCTCATGAATACATAATTAATTCAGTATTTACTCAAAGTAAATAAGGCTCACTGATAATCAACTCAGGTAATCTTACAAGTGATTTATTCAATAATTTAGCTTTATCAAATTTATTACATGCTGTCAAGCAGTTTGTCATGCAAAGGGATAGTAGTCGCAAATAACTTCCAAATATTTTAGTTCTAGAAAAGTAATTTACTTTTTCATTAATAAGTGTGTGTGTGTGGGGGGGGTGGGGGGTGGGGAGGTGGTTTACTAGTTAACCATTTATATGTGCACATAATATGTGTCTGATTCTAGTCTCCATCACATTTGTCTCTCCATCTTGATGACAAATGGTGTTGTCAACCGCAAAGGCCTGACTTACTGGCAGTAAGACTAAGATAAGCCAGCCTCTAGAATAAGTGTGAAAACAGAAAGCAGAAGCGAGGCATGTTAGCCCAGATGACCCCAGATCAGGTTCTGAGGTGTTGGCAGCTTCTGTACATGCACTGGGCGCATGTGCAGAGAAATTCACTGACCCCAGATCAGGAACCAATGTCATGACATCATGCTGGAGTGACAATGAAAATCCACTGTAAACTTGTTTTGAGCAGCACTACGGAAAACCTTAAATCGTGTTCCAGAGATTCGAAACTCAAGATCAGAGAGACTTTTAAAATCAAAGAAGGTTTATTATATCTGCCAGGCAAACAGAGCAGATCTTGGAGGCTCTGGGAACAAGTCTCTCTGATCTTGAGTTTTGAATCTTTGGAACACAATTTGACATTTTCTGTGGCAATAAGTAATTCATCTTAAGTGAGTGTACACTCATCTTGATGAGAGTAAACTGTACAATATTCATTTAAAGATTTATGACTACCTTTTGCAGTCCTATACACAACATGCACAAAACATCAACAATTACTACACTTAACTAGAGAAAACACCAGATGAAATGGTGTGGGTCACTGTTGAAGCAGATAAAGAACTGTGAGGTTGGAAACATTTTTGCCAAGTGACTGACTAACCCCCATATTGATGCTTGTTCCCAAACAGTACAAAGATATGATTGTACACAGCATATTATTTTCCATGTCAAAATACCAAGGGGACACAATAATTATGAGTATATCTATAACAACCAAAGCTGAGCAGACAACATGAAGAACAGCCTGTACTGTGATGCTTATAACGGTTACCTTTATATTCCTCTGGCGCCATGCGTTAAAAAGGTTCATCTCCATGTTTTTTATGTGTCTCCACAGAAAGACAGCAGTCATACAACTTGATGCCAACATCACACAAAGACTGAGGGAAAAAATGCCTTGTAAAACACAATCAGATCTGTTTGGTAAGTTATATTATTAGCGTTAAAAATATTATTGTATCTGCAATGTTCACAATTCTTCCCAACAGATAAACAGCTGCATTGAAAAACAAGGCATCGTAAATTAAGACTGAAAGTGTCACGTCGGGCCGTGCTCGGGAAGGGAGGTGAGGCGCAGGCAGGCAGGTTCCCTTTGCAGGTTGTTTTTATTCACAAAGGACACAGACACTACATACAAAAACAAAGAGGCACGAGGACCTTACAACTTAAACTAAACTACATTTAATGGACACAGAAGGATCAGGGTAGGTGAGGGATATTTGTGAGGGTTGACCAGCAATGAACAGACACAGAACTCGAACTTAAATACACAATCACAAACACATTACACCTGAAATCAATACACATAACCAAAACCCAACACAGACGTCAAAATAAAAGTCCCCACATTCAAACACTAAGAACGTCCCCTACTGGCCGCTCCGTGGACGTCACAGAAAGATTCTTCTTTAAGCACATGAAGCACGGACGTCGGACAGGAATAAAGTTCAATATAAATAAAGCAGTAGAATACATTCAGCGAGTGAGAGGAATTGATGCTTGTCATTATTGTCCACACTGCAATAGCTGGCACGTAACACCCAAAAAGTGAAAAGAGAAAGTTGTTAAAAACCATCACAAGAGAGCAGATGTGAGCAGTAATGTTGCACCCAACAAGTAATCCCAGCAAAACTGTCAAAAGTCGCTTTGGTCTCGCTGTTCCTGACAGTGGAAAGATCATGCAAAAAACAAAAATGGTGTTCATGATGATGCTGAAAACAGAGACAGGTACATTCACTGAAGCAAAAGCCTCTAGGCTCATTTCTACACAAAAATGGGGAAGAATTATTTTTATCCATTTTTCAAGCCTCATTCTCCTGAACTGCAGATGAACAAGAGTATGTTCTCTATACAAACAAAAAATAAAGCAAACTGTGTGGTCCTTACCACCTCCTCAGAATGCCACACCCCAAAGAGTGATGCCCAACCTACACTGAAGTGCACTACTGCATATTTTAAATAATCATGCATGTCTCCTCTGTCCCCGTGATCTCAAGTGAAGTAAAGCTAAGAGCACAAACCATAAACACTCCTTTTTCATTGTTGTTTCTTTGATTCAGCAACAGCTGCCTAATTATTTCCTTCTTTAGTCATCTAAAGTAAAACACCCCCTTTCGGAAGTCTCATAATGTGGATGTTTAGATCCTGAGATTCCATAATGAAGCTAAACAAAAAAATATTTCTTTAAAAAGTAAACTGATGTTTTCATTTACATCTGTATGTGCAATACACAGTTAAGACACACCAGAGGTTCCTGACCACATAATAACTGAAGAGGTCATGAAGTGGTTACAAAGTCAATATGGCAGAACTTCTTTTACACGCTCATAATGTTAAGACAGATAAATTATATTAGAAATGCAAATTATGTGTTTTGTTGACGAATAGTAGACATTCGGAGATCACATTATAATGAACAATATAATTTACTGTTAATTTGCTGAAGTTAACATATAGAATTAATATTATACCATTTATAACATTTACAAGTAATATTATAACATTTATAATTTGTATGTAGGTCCTCTGCAGCGTCTATTGTGGCTCTATTTGCTTTGCTCAGTTCCTGGAAATATTGCACTCCATCAAGATGTTTAGCCAGTGACTCATTTTGAAAAACTACATGAAGTCTTTGGTGATCCAGCTGAGCACCCCAGAAGCAATCAACTGCCAGGATATCACAACGCTCGCGTTTGCACACGGCCTTCCAGTGACAGCCCTGAGTCTGGGTCCTGCAGCGGTGAAGCTATTACTCCATAGCGATCTTTTCCTTGCTGAAGTTGTATGTGGAGCCGTTGCTATCTGTACCCACCAGAGGGAGCCACTTACCCTCTATCTATAGCCTAGCCTGGAAAAAACATATTACATGCAATAATTTGTATTTTTGTTCATTCAGTGCTTTGATACATGGACAGTCTTACAAAATTGTTCAAAATGAGTGGAATGAAATAACAAGGCATTGAAAAAGTTGAATATGTCACAGTATTCTGCTGAGCACATAATGCTTGTACTAAAATTGAAAAGAACACAAAACAAGAAGTTTAGCTTTGGACCCAAATATACATTTGATCCAAATCTTAAACCTGCTTGATGGTCATTTAATGGAAAATACATGTGCTTTCCATAATGCAGTATGGATGTTCAAAACCCTCTACATAATGTTTGCATGATGTGACAAATCCAATAAAAGAACCATTGAAAACTACATAAGTTGTGCTGTACACATGTCCACTACATTTGCATTTGTAATGCAAACACTTACACTGTTAAGATACACTGGAGGCTCTAGACGACATGATAACAGAGTTGAAGTGGTTCTAAGATCAAGCTTAACAGAACTTTGACTGTTTTTATTGGTTCATACTGTTTAATTTTTAAACAGATAAAATAGTGTAGCATGTTTAAATGTTTTAAGTAAAGCTGTACAGTTAGAAAATGGAATGGGATCCATTTAGGAGAAAGGGGAGGGAGGTGGGTGGTGAAGAGAGTGAATGGGAGGAGTTGAGTGGTCTGGGGAATGAGTTTTTTTTGGAAGTTCTAGGAAAGTTCTGTATAGCTGGCTGGGACCGACACAAGCTGTTATTAAAGTTACTAAACCATAGCATCCTGTAGGTCAAATGATGTGTTTTGTTGTTTCATAAATTATTACACAGATAATATATTCCACAGATACACTTCTCCCTTGTTTTATCCCTTGTAAAATGTTTTATCTCTTTCTTTCTGTGTAAGAATTACACCTGCATGAATAGAAAATGTTCCCTGTAGACGATGTGTTGTCTTACGTTAGATGGTGGCCTAGTGGTTAGGGTGTTTGTCCTATGAACTGAAAGTCATGGATTTGTATCCCAAAACTGCTAGTGGCACCACTAAAATAACCTTGAGCAAGGTACCGTCCCCACATACAGCACCCCAGGCACTGTGTTCCAGGCTGCCCGCTGCTTCACTTGGTCAATGGTTTAAATACAGAGGAAGTATTTTGCTGTTCACAATGTGTGCTGTGGTGTGTTTATGTATGACCTCTCCTGAGAGCTCTTTACTGTTCTTGGGGTGGAACTCTTTACCGTGAGCCCCTCTTTGTCCTGGTGGACATGGCCTCCTCCTGGAAGCCCTTCTGCGGGGAGTCCATCACTGTTCTTGGGGGAAGGGCCCCCTCCGGGGAAACCCACACTATTCCCATGTACGGGGTCCTCTCCCAGGAGCCCCTCACTGTCTTTGGGGCTGGAGCCCCCTCCTTGGACTCTACCTGAGCACTCAGGCAGACCCTCGCTGTTCTCAAGGACCAAACTCTCCCCATGGAGCTTCTCCTTGTCCTTCAGGCCCAAACTCCTACTATGTCGCCCCCTCCTAGGAGCTATTCCTTTGCCACCAGGTCCAGCCAGGGAGCTACTGCAAGGGCCAACCCAGGCCCTACTTCTCCTACTTCTGCAACTAATCCAGTCCCTCCTTCTTCAGCAAACTCAGGCCCATGGCACCTCCAATGAAAGTTAATTGGGTTAATTGCTATGCTACCTGCAGCTGAGAGTTGAAGCAGGGGTGCTGGCACAGCCACCAGAAGTCTCCTCGGCTTTGGTTTGGGCGGCAACCATCTTCCGGTGCAGGTATGGATTGTAGGGACGCAGCCATGATGCTTGTGTGCGCGGCCTCTACGCGAGAGTTCACAGCCTCCTCGCCATTCAGGTGTGCAACATTGCCAGTCTCAACATTCGGTAGCGTGGTCTCGGCACTCGGGAGCATGGTCTCTGCACCCGGATGGGTGCAGCCTCGACACGAGGGTACCCTGCCTTCTCACCTTTCGTGTGTGCAACCTTGTGGACACTCGTGGTCGTAGCCTCTTCAGTGTATGATGCTTGTGATGGTCACTCTCATCTGTGACTGAAGATGTGGAGAGGATCTGCTGCTCTCCTCCATGCTCTTCATGTGTATGAGCACAAAAAAGACTAATCTTAACTAAAAATCAGTTTTAACTGCACAAAATATGTCTGAATTATTTACATTTAATTCAATATAATAAACCTCATATACAAAAAGGCAAAACAAAAAGAGGACTGATTTATCCAGGACTGATGCAGAGAATATAAAGAAAATGAGGTTCCTGAACCCAGATGAAGAAGTGATGCTAAACTGGAACAAGCTGTCAGTAGAACACATTCAGCCAAAGTGCTCATGGTAAACAGAAATTTGTGAATAAGTAACCTCCACCTGTGATGTCCACCTGTGATGGTAAAGGTTAGATTTTTTTGTGTCATTAGTTACAGCTGTCTGCTGCAATTATTTATTTATTTATTTATTTATAAACCACTTATAAAAACAACCATGAGGCTGACCGAAGTGCTGTACACCACAATAGAAATGGCACACAGGTGTGTCAAAATTAGTAAAAAGGAAAACACATAAAACAATGACAACAAACAACAATAAATATATACAACACATAGCACATTACGCTGTCTAACATGTAAAGGCAGGTCATTCCACAGTTTTGGAGCCACCACTGCGAAGGCCCTATCCCCTCTACGTCTTTGTTTTGTGTTAGGGACAGATAAAAGCATCTGGTCTTCTGACCTTAAGGAACGCGTCAGAACATAAGGATGTAGCAATTCTGCCAGATACGCAGCCATGTAGTGACTTAAAAACAAACAGAAGAGTTTTGAAACGAATTCTGGAAACGAAGTGCACAGGAAGCCAGTGAAGGGAAGCTAAAACCGGTGTGATATGCTCACATTTGCCAGTCCCAGTTAAAAAACATCCTGTGGCATTCTGTACCCACTGTAAACGATTTATGGAACCCTGACCAATCCCAGAAATGTAACATCTCGTTCCTGTTGTAGTTGAGATGAGAAGAGAGCACCAACGTGGACTTCCATAGTTCTAAATACGGTTTATTTACAAGATAAACATAGAACACAAAACAGGCACTAGGGCCGAGCAGGAACCTAGACACCGGATGAGTACCTAAGAAAGGGTGTGATGGTATGCTCCCTTGGGGAATAACTGAGGGAGGAAACTATAAATACAGATGAGACATGACAGAGAACCAATGGGGAACTGATTAATCACAGAGTGAGACAAAACAGGTGACAGGACAACTTAACGGATAATAGTGCACAGGTGAAACAATCAGTGTTCAGGGATGATCCAAAGTACAACGGTGACCCCAGGCGGTATCACAGGTATCACAGGCGGTAACTGTCCCAAGGTCTGACTGTGACAAGAAAGGAGTGCATTGCAGTTATCAAGGCGCAAGGTGATAAAAGCATGAATCACAGTTTCAAGATTATGTTTTGACAAAAAGGACTTGATCTTAGACAGCCTTCGTAGGTAAAAAAAACCCATGTTTTTACCACTGTGTTTACATGTACATTTAGCTGCATTGCAGGATCCATTATTACCCCTTACTTCCTCATCACTGGTTTCTCTTTTTGGGAGAGGGAAGCCAGGTTTCAAAAAGAGGTGGTAGTAAAATCATTAGGTCTAAATAGCATGACCTCAGTTTTCTTCTCATTAAGGCTGAGAAGATTCAGAGCCATCCACTCTCTAATATCCACAAGGCAGTCAAGGAGAGGCTGAATCGAGCAAGAACCCTTGTGCTTCAAGGGAAAATACACCTGGCAATCATCAGCAAAGCAGTGAAAAGCAATATTGTTCTCACGGAAGTTAGTACTGAGCAGTAACAGATATAGTGAAAAAAAAGGGGTCCCAGGATGGAACCTTGTGGAACCCCTCAAGGAAGAACAGCCAAGGTAGAGGAAAAGCCATTAATATTTACACAAAAAGTCCTCTCTGAGAGGTATGACTTAGCGATGAGGATTTCATGATCCACAGTGTCAAAAGCTGCTGTTAAATCTAAAAGCACTTTTTTTTAAATCTAAAAAACATATAATTAAAAACTCTTAGCAATGTAGACTCAGTGCTATGATGAGTCTTAAAACCGGACAGAAAAGCTTCCATAATTGAATGATCATCCAAAAAGGACTTCAGTTGCATGTAGACATGTTTTTCAATTAACCCTAATTTTGGATAAAAAAGGCAACTTTGATACTGGTCTAAAATTTGAAAAGTCTGAAAGCTGAAGGCCAGGCTTTTTTAGCAGGGGGTGTACAAGCGCCTCCTTAAGCTTTTTAGGCACAGAGCCGGAGATCAAACTGCTATTAATAATAGTAAGAATATGGGGTCCCAGTACAGGGAAAACCTCCTTAAGAAACCGCGGGGAATAATGTCAATGGGGTAACCTGTGGATTTCATACTCGCAACCAGCTGTTCTAATGTGGACAGAGAAATAGGCTTAAAATGGTCAAGAACTGCCAGACAAGATATTAAAACAGAAGGATCTTGAGATGGTGGTGAGTAGTAGCAAACTTTCCTAAAAACTTTTTTTTTAATTCTTCACAAACTTCACCAGAAGCTTGTGGAAATGTAGATTCATGACCATTAAGAATAGAATTTATTGTGGAAAAGAGAAAATGAGGGTTATGAGAATTAGACCCAATAGCTTCAGAAAAGAACTTAGAACTGGAGCCAGCTTTCCTTCAATAACTCAAAAGAAACCTGCAACCTATCCTTTTTCCATCTTCATTCTGCTCTCCTGCATTCCCGTCTCAATGTCCGAGTGTTGTCATTTAGCCATGGCTCAACACGAGGTTTAAGTTGTCTGATTTTTACAGGAGCCACCAAATCCAGGGCAGATTGGCAGGCCAAATTAAACTGAAGGACTAACTCCTCCGTGTTTGGAGTCACTGAGGGCGAATTTGACTCATAACTCAAAACACTGGAGAACCTGGCAATGGTGGAGGGATTAAAAGAACGGCTGCGTCGCACAGGAGCACACCTATTTGCTGTCTGAGCAGATGAGGGTTAACAAAATAAAATTGCCGTGTGGTCTGAGAACACCGCTTTACCAATCTCCAAATTAAGAACAGATAAACCATAGGTTAGCACCAGATCTAGTGTATGACCACATTTCTGAGTAGGGCCATTTACTGACTGAGTTAATTCAAAGGAGTCCAGCAAATCTAAAAACTCCTTATCCAGAGGTTTCTCTGGACAACACACATGAATATTAAAATCCCCAATAATTAAAACTTTGTCATATTTAGGCATAATATCAGCTAAAAAGTCAGAAAACTCACTTTATATCTTGGTGGATGACAGACCACCATGCAGAGAAAAGCAGGAGAATGATTCACTTCAAACAATGACTCACTTCGAGGTAGCAGCGATTCCAATGAACCACCCAAGCTGGTCTTCAGCCTCACCAACTCTCCGCCACATTTGCCTTGGCACCTACGCCGCTTCTTCCAATGAGAAAGTCCCGGACCTCGAAGGAGGAACGCAGGTATTCCAGAGATTCCGGACCATCATGTGCAGAAGCCGCAGGTTTAAGACCAGAAAAACGTTTTCATTACATGTTTGTGTCTGGGCTGGTTTAGTTCTGAGTCTGGTCTGTACTTAAGTTCCTCTGAGATGCATTCCAGGGTCGGTCCACTGTCACCTACCTTCCTGTGAGGATTGGGCCTGGACCTGTGTTTCTGTCATGTTTGTTTCTGTGTTCCTTGTAGGTCTTCCTGAGTTCTGGTT
>JBBJLR010115071.1:1558-19058 GCA_037577145.1 Brachypetersius gabonensis | reverse complement strand
ATGCCTGGTGTGTGTAGATGGGTCTTAAGGATGTGCAACTTGTGAACAAATGCCTCGGTGAACTAAACTTCGTTGTATGTGGGAGAGATGTAAATAACTTTGACTTGTACTGTGAATTAGTTAAATCGGAATCTGAACACACTTCACTTCAGAAAGGCTTTGACTTTGCCTTGTTGTCAAATGCCCATTGCAAAAGACCCTTTCCCACTCTGTGTGTCTGCTTAGATAACTCATAGGTCATAAAATCGCCATTGCATCTTTCACTAAATAGTTTCAAATTCTGCTTGAAGCAGTATCAGAATAAGAACTGGGCTTCTGCAGTTTCACTGGCTGAACAGCTGCACACAAACCTAAGATCACTATATAGAATGCCAAGTATTGGCTGGAGTGGTAAAAAGCAAGTGAAAATATGTTCTCTATAGTGCTGAATCACGCTTCATTATCTGGCAGTCTGAAGGAAGAATCTTGGTTTGTTGGAAGCCAGCAGAACTGTACCGAACACAATGCATAGTGTCTATAGTGAGGTTTGCTGTAGGAGGCTTAATGGTCCGAGGCCATTTTTCAGAGTTTGGCCTAGAGTTTGAATTAAGGGCAATTTTAATGCTATAGCATACGAAGACATTTAGACAATCATATGCTTCCAACTTTGTAGCAACAGTTTGGGGAAGACCATGGGGTGGTGGTGGCCTAGTGGGTAGGATACTTGTCTCTGGACCAAGAGGTCATGGGTTCGAATGCTTCCTTCAGCAAACCACCAGTGGGTCACCAAGCAAGATCCTTAACCCCAAATTGCTCCAGGGAAGACTGTCCCTGTAGTTAGGGAATGGAAATCGCTATAAATAAAAGTGTTTCCTAAATGTTGTAAATGCAAATGTTCCAGCATGACTGTTCTTCTGTGCACAAAGTAAGGTCTATAAAGGCATGATCTGATGAGTTTAGTGGCCTGCGCAGAGCCCTGACCTCAACTCGACTGAACACCTTTGGGGAATTAATTGGAACATTGACTGCAAGCCAGGTCTTCTTGCCCAACATCAGGGCCTGACCTCACAAATGGTCTTTTGACTGAACAGATATAAATTCCCTCCTGAGTCTTGTTTAGGGGATTCCTGAAAGAGTGGCATGACATGTTCAATAAGCTTACATGTGTGTAACGGTCAGTTTTTGGCTATAAAATGTGTATATTTTCACTTCGTATGCAGTTTCATATCAGAGTTCTGAAATCTGGCAACAATTAGTATAGAGATAGAGAACTCACTTTTATGTCTTGCATAATATGGAATAGTTCCTGTTTTTCATTTTGTTATGCAGCTCACATACCGTGCACAAAACCAGATGTCTGCACTGTTTGTCCTCTCAGTTTTTCCATTTGTGTCAGATTTAAAGGGTTACCCCTGTCCTTCACTACAAAAAGTCATGATTCATCAAAGCACCTCTTGTAAGTGATAAAAATAACCCTTGTCTGCGGAGAAGGCATGAATGTGTGTGTAATTTTGTGGCAATTATGTCATGATGGTTTCGAATGACTGCGTGGAACTTTACGATCACATAGGCTATGAAGACAATGGCAGTTCTGTAAAACTCTTCCATAAAGACAGCAGTTTTGCCTGAAGCTATGTAGTCTGAAAAACCCTTTAACTAAGCTGTAAGGGCAAGTGCAGCAATTTGATATCTGCAGGTCTGCTGCAAGTTAGAAGAATGACTATAATTAAAACATGTCTGGGGATGCAATGGGGACTCATACCTGTTGATTGGAGTTGTAGTCCGTCAGATTAGTATTGTATGTCCAGCTGGCCTCTGTGCTGAAGTACAAGACTTGTTCTGCGGTTGTGTTGTAGTCACTCACAAATTGCTCGGCCCCATTCTCCGAAGGCTCATAGGATGATGGCTGCCACTCAGGTTTTAGAGTCAGACTGACTCCGACTAGGGCCAGCAGCACAACGGCCCGGCACATTGTCAGCTCCAACTTCCAAGCACCGAAGAAGAGAAATCAAGAGGATCTTCAAAAAAGAGTGCAATCTAAAAATAAACCTTGTTGCTGTGAGTAGCCCTCCACAGAAGTGTGCTGAACCAGTAGGTGGACTCACTGCTGGATGTTCCTCTTCAGTGAATATTTCTCCCTACCTCCGTCTCTCCCTCTCTCTCTCTCTCTCTCTCTCTCCCTCTCCAATCCTTCCTCTTGCCCTCTCTTCCCCTGTGTGTCTGTACGTTAATCAGACTCAGAAATCTCACAGCTGGCGCCTTTTAAATGCTGTATAACCCAGCCCACACTTCATAACAGCCTTCCCCCCCCACAAGTCCCTAATGTGTTCAGCTAACACTGTCTTATTCTCCTCCTACCTCGCTCCCTCCTTTCTTCCTTCTTTCTCTGAAACTCCCTTCACCCCACTCTGTCTTTCTCTGCACCTTCCTGCCTTTCCCTCCTATCCACACTAGGCAGCAAGAGCATCAATGAAGGGAACATGCAAGGCATCTGAGCCTCAAAGCCAGTGGTAATGCTGCAGTAATGAATGATCTGTTCGCATCATTGCTTTTGGTCTTCAATCACTGTACCCGGGATCCGCCAAGCAGAGTGGTGAGAGGGAGAGAGAGAGAGAGCGAAAGAGAGAGAGAGTGACAAAGACCACACATCAGTGTATATTGAGCGAAAGAATGAGAGGAAAGAGAGCTTGATGTGATTTCTGGGACAATAGACAATCTTCCCCCCCCAAAGCCATTTACTGAGACTGGTAACAGCTCTGTAGACACAATAGGGGGTGTATACGAAGATTCCAGCACTGCACATACCACACTGCCTTCTTTACATAAGTCATACTAACCAAGAAATGCATTGAGGAAGGGTAAACATCTCATGCACTTCAAAGGTCCCAAAGAACAAGGACAGGCAGTTTCTATAACTAAACTTTATCTTATGACATGTCAATAATCCTGTGCTTGTAAAAAAATGTTGTGTCATCTTGAACGATTCAGTGCTTGTTCCTGATAGCATGTCCTTGTAAAGCCAAATGAAACACATTTGTTATATTTAATCACTTGTAAATGGATTCTTCCTTCATTGCTAAAGTGCATGCACTGTTCAGCACTCACAATTGCTCCTATAATTAGATTCATAGTGTCTTTGTCTTGTTTGACTTTGTTCTTAGCATCAGAAACAACTGTGAAACTTACTGATAGAATGTAATAGTGTTTGACTGAAATGGAAATTTAAAACTGAGAATCCCATGAATGAATGCAGGACTTCATCCGTGCCCTTAAAATCACACTATTGTGTCCCCCAAAGGGTCAAGTGTCTTGCAGTCACCCAAAAGGAATCTGCCTCTTAGCAATAAAATAGACAGGGCTTGTGGGCAGCAGAGTGAAGGAAAAAAGAGAAGCCAAGAGAAGAGGATAAAGGATGATAATGGAATTGCACAGATAGGAGCCTGAATGTAGAGGGTCACTGAAGTTTGTGATAACGCAGAAATTGAATTTGATGCAAGGCAGACAGCTCCAATGAAGAACGTGATGGGATCTGAGGCAATTTTCTTCCACGTCTGGGGGAACTTAGGAAGGGAGAATACATTACACAATCATGATGGCCAGCCAAAAACGAGCCCGCCATTCTAGTAGATGACTCACAAATGGAACTTCTCAAATGGAAGTGGAAGAATGCATGCAGCGTACAGGGATTTGACATAATCATGACCAGTCAACCATAGCTGAGAATTCACCACTAATCCTTGAGAAAACTGTCATCCCAGTGGAATTCATGCTCAGTGCTTTTGCATATTTTTTGGAAGGCTTAGCACAAATGCAAAGTGACTGAGTAAGCACCACTGCAAAATGGAGATCTTTACAAATTTACACCATGTTCTCTGCACAGTATGAATCGTGAATATGAGTCTTTCCGTTACCATGAACTCAAAAAAACTTAGGGAATAAACAATCCGGTTCTCATGGGTATTTGGAGTATGTACATACTCATACAAAGTGCTCATGCCAAGAATGACAAGCTGTCATACAGGGGAGAATAGGGGAGTCATATTACCCTGTAAATAGGAACAGAACTGCTGTTTCTTCACATTAAGTAGCACATAGTAAGACAAGGAAACTTAACATTTGGCTTATTTTGGCTCCCAAAACATAGCAGCAATAAGGCTAATTTTTTAACAAAATCTTCAACTTCAGTAAAATAGTTAGTGAGAATTCTTATTGCCTCTTCTAAAGAATGCATTTGTGTCCTTGGTCATTAACCTAAGATAGAATCAAGACATAAATGGCATAAAAATGCTTTATGTTACGTAGCATGGCTGCTCAAATCAAATTTCACTTTTTTAGCTCCATTTTCAATGGGTTCAGGTTTACATACAAAACAGGTGTGGGATTCTGTGGGCAAGTAGTACCTCAGAACATGGTTCAAATTACAGGGGGTACTGGAGGGTACTGTACCCCCCGATCAAGACCCGTGTAAAAAAAACAGCTGTTTTGGGGGGTTCTTAACAGTGTTATGAAGGCAGTAACCCCCAATTATGGAAGGGCATTTCACACTCTGCCTCAGAATACATTTAAACATTAAAGAAAATAATCTTCCTCTAATTGCTCATGCACATCTAGCACAAGCCACTTAAAACCAAAGAACCCTAATGTGCATTAGAAACCATGTGTTCACACAAAGGTACACGTTCGAAGACAAGGACATCATAAATAATATAAATGTGCTGACAAGATTTCAAAATCTCCAGCGAACAGATCATAAAAAAATCTGAACTTGCTGACAGAAATCAGTTATCTGATTAATTCCATCTCATATTTGTGAGATATTTACTGGTTTATATAGAACACGTGTCTGTTATCAAGTGTAATTCACTGCTGTTACTAAATCCATCATCTACAGCTGATAAAAGTTGACATTTTCACCCTTACATCTTCTACTAATTAACTTATTTATTAATATGCAGAATCAGCACTGCCTGATAACCAGTTAATTATCTATGGTATATGTTAGGAAACAAGCATTTTCTAATCAAACTGTGTCTAGACCAGCAGTAACACCTGATCAGGAATGAAGCATTTCAGGAAGTTTTTTTTTTCTTAATTGTTCACTTAGTACTTGTACTGTATTTCTCATCATCTTGTAACTGCAGATTTGACCCCAGCAAGGGTTCACAAATTAGTTCCTCACCCTCACAACTACATAACTTACATATTAGCATTACAACTGTTTGCAAATACATTTAGTATTTTACAAGAATTTTCATTCAAAAATATTTAAACAAGATTACTAGTTTTCGGTCCAAGCAACCAGCAATCATCTGAAAAAAAAATGCAAGTTTCCAGCACCTTAACTTCCACCACAAGCATCTAGACTTCAAATATTTACAATTTCACTCAATAGTTGTGGAACAGTTTGAATTTAAATCCAAACTGTTCTACAATTATTGAGTGAAATTGCATATTTTGCCACCTGACATCCTTAGAGAACTCTATTCAAAGGTTTGATGATGATGATGATTATTATTAGTTTACTCTGTTATTTCCCTTGAAAAAATTGCTATGTTTGTTGAACTGCAGTCAGTTAAAATGTATTATCATTACAGTCCACAATTCCCAGCACAAAGCCTACTTACTCTGTCAGTGTGACACAAATCTTAACACAGCACAATCAATAAGAGCTTTTAAGACGCTTGATGATTGATGCCATCATCTTGATGGTTGACGCACTGTCTATTATGTAAAATAGTTCTTTTAGGAGTGTAACAATAACTCGGAGCTTAATGTTACTGACTCAAAAATGTGTCAATGCACCATGAAGAATGGGCATTCTAGTAAAGTAATAGCTCAGATCAAATTTACACAATTTCTGCGCACCCCAGAGGTAGTCAATCAGCAAGACATGTTTGTTTTCCAGATTTTCATGGCTTGGCAACAAGATAATATTTACTGTTATCACAATAACAGCACAATAATGAAGCAACCAGCCATGCAATCTAAAGAGACAAATACAGGCAGCAGAACAGTTCATACTGTAGAGCTCAGTGACTGAAGTGCTATATTTTGTGAAGTAGAAGTGTCCATATTAGTGGTGGGCATAGTTTCTTTTTTTTTATTTAGATTAATCTGACTGTAATCTTGGAATTAATCTAGATTAATCTAGATTAAAATGGCTCATTTGAATTTTGCCGAAGGTCTGAAGCCCTTTACGAATAGAAACAAGACTATGAATTGAAATGAAAAATAATAAGTCTAGCTATCATTATTGAATTAAAATGATGTACTGGCTGTTGAAGCTGCTGTAGGTAGCAAGTGGGCGAAGCTACACGGCCCTGCTTGTTAGCAAGTAGCAACCGGAGTCCGTTCAGTAATATTTCTCTGGTAGTGTCGTTTGTACTCCGTTTAACAGAACAATACTATGAATGTCCATAACTGTTCTCTGCTTAACTTAACCTGTTTCTTTAAGTGAAAGGAAAGGTTTGGTGAAAAGTTTTCAGCCCTCTATACACGCTAATTCCCTCCTACAACCCTGGGGGCTAAGCCCGCCCTTGTCTTTCCGTCCTAGTAACATCCCTATTTCACAGTAGGCATACACACGAGTTCAGACTCGTTCTCGCCCCCTACAGTGCAATTCGGCTAGGTATACATTTGCGCTAAAATATCAAGGTGAAAGTCATCATAGCTTGCGTAGTATAGACCGCAGCACGTTAACGCCGATAACGGCCCACCACTAGTCTATATACAATAGCTCACCCATGAACCATGAAAGAGTTTTCCAGGTCCAAACAGCTGCACCATGTGAGACCACTATACAGCTTCAGAAAAAAGAAATTGAGAACACAGCAATTTATGTTTAAATCAACATCTCTGTTAGTGTGACAACTACTCCATGTCAGTGTCTGTTAAATTCCTACACAAGCACCTCATTCTATTTTATGAGCTACTGATTAGCGATCATCTGAATCAAACCTGAATCAAACCTTACATACAATGTTAATTATTGCCATTTTGTTTAACAAGAGATTTGTTTTCTCTAAATGATTTTTTAAAGCTTTTTTTGCGCCACGGACCAGTTTAATGTAAAACAATATTTTCGTGGACCAGTATAGATACAACAAAAAACAAAAGAGCATATGGTTTCTCATTTTTGTTTGCTTGTTTTTGATATACTGTATCACATGATTGAGACAAGCATTTATCAAAATAAGATCTTTCATAACACAGGTCAACAGATAATCAGAGATTAGAGATCAGAGAAAGTTTGTGGGTTTTGTTATGTTTTTCATGCTGATTTCAATTCTGCGATTAGTTTTTCCCTAGTACATACAGTTTTTGTGATTAGGCATGATAGTTTTTTATTTAGCACGATGGTTGGTATAATGATCATATAATTGTATGCTAAGCGTTTTTGAAGAAACAGTGGTAGCTGACTGTCACTGATCATTATACCTTTGCCACAGTGTGCGCCCATCAGACACATCAGACACATTGAAACAGTGACTTGATTGGGGCCTGCGGTTTAATAAAAAAACACATGCAAGTCTAGTGCAAATCTAATATTTCTTCTAATTCAAAAAGCTGATGTGACTGAAAAAACTGAAGGCAGATCTGACATCAGCATGAAAAACTGGTTTAGAAATGTGTGGTGGTTTCTGATGATTACAATTTTTTTTTTGATCTTTGTAATCAATAAAATATTTTTTATACAGCTGTAAGATGGTAATCATGGAACAACACTGTGGTATCTCCTAACACTATCA
Source organism: Brachypetersius gabonensis (assembly GCA_037577145.1). Lineage (NCBI taxonomy): Eukaryota > Metazoa > Chordata > Actinopteri > Characiformes > Alestidae > Brachypetersius > Brachypetersius gabonensis. Next base: position 11,331 of record JBBJLR010115071.1, on the reverse strand, counting down.
ATTATGAACACAGTATAGTGACTCAAGCTGAATCATGGTGTACTGTGTATATCATTACACCCCCTCTGCTCCCATCGCATGCTCATTTAGTCTAAATACAGGCTAATGTAAAGTGAACATTAACTGTATTAACAACAAAACTGGGATTTTGGAACACTGAATTGTCAGAATCTTCTGAAAGGGAAAAAAACCCAATAATTTTAAGTGCCTTTTTTGGTGGCTTAAAGCTTTGCTGTAAAATCCTTATTATCAATTCAGGATTGAACTCAAGTCTAAGTTACCTGGGAATTTATAATAAATGAGCCTCTGTGGGGGTACACTTAAACCCACTCATACAAACACGTGAACAGAAGGGCCTGTTTCTCATTTGCAGTTGCTTCAGCTTGGTAATTTAACTCACAGGCTTTAATGGAATTCGGTGAAGTGTGGCAGAGCTCTGATTGCCCCTCAGCATCCACTCTCCACAGACAAAAGAAAAATCAGCTTAGGCTCAACTATCGGGGAAGGGTGGGTGCTTAAAAGGGTCTATGAGGAAGGAAACAGGCCACAGATATCGGCCATTGTTATAAATATGTTTTTCCATCATTTCTAGTATGTGTTGTGTTTTTTTAGGAAATGGGTTTGGCAAAGACAAATACTGACACTCTTCTCTTTCCTTTTTCCTTGACTTTGACTGTCAGAAAAGCAGACCTTTATAAACTCTGTTTTGTTAAGCCTCACTAATTGCTTTTACCTACGTTAGACACTAATTGTCCTCTTCCCAAGTGGATGTACTATGTAAACAGTGGTAGCACAGGAGATACATTTAAAATCACTCATAACTGGCCAAATAAGTCGGGTTGTATCAGCTGTATCAAGCTGCTGGGATACAACATCATGGCCAGACTTTCCTCTAGCACACTTGTGTTGCAGACTGTGCCGCAGTGCTTAATTGCTACAAGCATGTTATTGGAAGTCACATGGCTGCTGGAGTGCTGCTTGGCTGACCTGGGTCCATTATGCACACTGTGGGAATTGCTATAAAATGAAGTCGCTTAAGACCTTTAAATGGAGAACATATGGGCTATCACTAGGTGGTTCCCATGTAAGCAAGCCCAGAGTCCAAAAATCTTCTCACAATGTCACTGCATGCTATATCCCTAAACTAACAAATGGATTACAACACAACTTACCATGTGGTTTGATGGGGATCTAATACGGATTAATATATATGTAAGGACTAGCAGTCTGCTACCCTATCGACGCTTTACAGGGCCAGAACATGTTCGGGCTGCATTCGAGGTGCTTGATTGGATTTGTTTTCTAGTGAGTGATGTAGTGGTGCATTATTTCTTGTTCTTAGTTGTGCTCTCTTTTTTTGAATGGTGGGTGAAAGTACCCAGCAATTAAATCATGGAGAATGAGTGGGGTTTATATGCTTGCTTAAGTTCTACCAAAGTGTGTTACACATTTCTGCAAGTACTAAAAATTATTTATAATAAACACTGTGTTAGAACACTAATAGAACGCTAGTTAGTAAGGCTCTTTAAAGCTCTGAACAAAATGCTTCTGTGTTTATCCATTTTGGCAATAGCAAGCAGGCTTTCAGGTCAGATTTTGGACTGTTGCTTAGTAGAGCTCTAAAACTTTACATACTCAAATTTATTACATTTTTTTAGAATAAGAAGTTGAAAACAACAAAACATACCAGCTAAACAGTAGCACTGGGATTTCTTACACTTGAGATGGCCTAGAGATGGCCATCATAGACATGGGTGCACTTAACTTGAGCTCTGGTCATTTAAACATCTTAACTATTGCCTAAACAGTGCAATTTTTTTTGCAACCCGACTGATTTAAGGAGTTCAACACATTTTCACCTTGTTTCATTAGTGTTCGGTTACATTCCAAGAGCACCTGCGTGAAAAAACCCGGTGAAAAAACGCGTTATGCTTTGGTAAAAAAAAAAAAAAAAATGCCTAAACATTTATCCTGTAAACCTTAAATATGCTCCCAAATATACACCCAGAACACCTTAATTTCATTTTAAACTCAGTTTAATACATTACCCTTAAAAGAAAATAATTTTAATTTAAATTCCCTGCCAAGTTATGCAACTCGGCTAGACAAAAGTATTGGGACATGGCGAAGAGGTGAATGGTTTTTGGGGAATAACCCCTGATCTACTCGGGCCAAAAATACAAATAAGGGCTCGTTGGAAAGGTCTCTTGGAAAGCACCGCTGAGAAATCGCGCTTGGAGCATGGGGGCTCAACTCTGGTGTGGAATTAAAAAAAAGTGCTTCTAGGTCGGCTACAGTCTGCTTTGATGGCTCTTGTGTGAAAACATCCAGAACAATATATATTTATTGCCACAAAAAGGATATTTGCAGTTTCCCCATTATTGTGGGGATTTTTGTGTGACTGAATCTGCAACTCCTGATCCACGTAAAACTGGGGTTTTACTGTATTCGCCAATATTCCACAAAGTTGATTAAGGATATTTGGCATCTGCACATGCAAAAGGAACGTCTTCCATGTGTGTCTGAAAAAGTCAAGACTGAACCAATGTAATCTAACTGCAACATTTTCTGACGGATAGAAGACAGAAAGTTGGATGTTTTGTGTTATGTTTTAAGGCTTCTGATTTGTAGACTTCTACGAATGTGTTTCTAGGAAAGGTCAAAATGTAGTGCATGATTGTTTTAAGGTTGGGGTTGTATTTTTTGTTGTATTTACACCGATAAGCCATAACATTAATCCCTGCCTAATATCATGTAGATATTGCTTTTGCTAGAATTCTGAAGGTGTGCTGTGGTATCGGACACCAAGATGTTAGCAGATCCTTTAAGTCATGTATGTTGCAAGGTCAGGCCACAATGGATAGACAAGCTCGTCCAGCACATCCCACAGACGCTTGTTTTTTTCAACCATATCTTCAGGCCATGTGTATTTAATTTTTTCAACCCCTTTTCATAAAACAATCTGACACTGCCACTATAGGTCATTTACATGAATACCATCTAGAATGAGAGACCGGAGAGAGAGCAGCATTTACATCAGTGGTTTGTATACCCTTACTGTAGAGCTTCCGTGAGTGTCAGGAGAGGTTCCGAAGTTGTTGAGCTTTGTAAATGGAGTGCTGCCCAACGTCTGCTACTTTAAGTGGCATAGACAAATTGAATAGTGAATTTTATCACTCATGGAGTGCTACATTAGCCCTTGATCATCACTACTGAAGTTTGAGATTGTCAGATGTAACATCATTTTACTTAGCATGCAAATTTACCATCATGCTCATTCTCACGGTGCACATTCCAACCAGCACAAACACGAACAATGTGCTGGACAAACTTTATGGCGCTTTAAGTGAGCTTCAAACCACTCGGAAGGACTGATTATCACTGGAGATTACAGCCATGCAGTAGTTCCATTAGTATGTGGACCTTGCAATGAGGGGTGAATGTGCTGTGTTTACATAGACAGATAACAGCTAATGGACTGGTGCAGAACCAAAAACATTTAATGTATACAAAACAAGAGATGGCTGTTGACTTTAGGAGAGCACAACATGATCACTCTCCACAGATCAAAAATTCCTCAGTACAATTCTGACCTTCAGCATGTTCCTCTACGCCCTATGACTATCAAACGTCAGAAGTAAAATGTGAAACATAAAATGACAAAAGTGAAGTAATCAGTAATTTGGAAATTCACTTGAAGCCTAATTAAACAGGCAAAAGGAAAGAAAAGAAAATATTTTTGCCATGGAGTACACGAAAAAGGATGACAGGTGTGGGAGTCTTAGGAAACACACCAGTAATGTAATGAAACATATCTCGGCTGGTAACTTCTGTTAAACACAGGGGAGAATACAGTCATTGGCATGAGCCTGGGCAACAGCATGTCACTCACCGACTTATCTCTGACACGAAGCATGAGTCTGTACAAAGAGTAAAGTGACAGAGCAGCGAGTTTCCATGGAACCCTTACACACAGACGGACGGTAGAATGAGGGTGGCTTTTACCTAGAGAGACACAGAGGCTTGACATGGACAGCCAATCACAGGACCAGACGCATCAAACACAAACAAGGCTTACCATGAACATTAACGAGACACAGATGATCCACTTACTAGGCACCTAGCAACCTAGGATATGTCACCACTTAGGGGTAACCTGGAACAGGTGGGTTGCTAGCCACTGGGGCTAACGTAAGCAAGCCAAAACACAGACAGGATGACATGAGGGGACTTCCCCAGGCTCAGAACTCCAATGAAGTGGCCCGCTGAAGGCGGAGTTGAGGTGGACTGGACGTGACGTGACAGACGCCCCCTCCAGAACCAGCCTCTGAAGGGGGCCAAGAAAGCAACATCACCTCACCCACTGGGGCCTCTCAGTGTGAGCTGACCTTCCTGATTGCAAAGGCCCGACTGGGAGGTCGCTCTCAAGGACGGGAGAAGGCGGCTAGAGTATGTGTCCTACCAGGACCCCACTTCTCTCCGCTGGGGCATACCCCTCCCAGTCTACCAAGTACTGTAGATGACCCCGTCGGCTCCGGGAGTCCAATAGCTGGCGTACTTGGTAGGTGGGTGCCCCCTCGACCTCAACCGCCACAGGGGGCATGGGTTCCATTACCCCTTTGTCCAACCGGCCCGGATTGCCAGCCTGAGGAGAGAAATATGAAAGACAGGGGAGTTTCATATGAGACGCCAACTTAATCTTATATGACACAACGTTAACTTGTCTGAGGACAACAAACAGACCTATAAACCTGAGGAAGAGTTTCTTACAGGGGAAACCTAACCTAAGGTCCTGTGTGGAGAGCCAGACCCAATAATTTTTCATTTTTGAACTGCGAACTGCTCCAGTGATGGGGTGTGTGCTTTGTTTTTCTGAAACAGTAGTCCACTTGTGGTAGGGTATATGCCACAGCATCCGAAGGGCAGAGCAGGGGTTGATTGTCAAGCACACAGTCAAACGGCATTAGGCCAGTGGCAGGTTGACATAAGGAGTTCTGGGCATCCTTTGCCCAGCCTAAGCTCTCTGCCAGTCGTGTTGTTGCCCATGGCAGTAAGCACGGAGAAACCTCCCTAGCTCTTGTACCAACTATTCAGTCTGACTGTTATACTCAGGGTGGTAACCTGAGGTCAGGCTTACAGAGGCCCCCTGACTTCTTAAAAAAAGTGGCCCATACCCACGTGGGGGCCCTGGTCAAACAGGATATCCTACGGGAGGCCATAGTGCAAGAACACCGAACGAAACAGAGCCTCGGCCACTTGCAGGGTGGTACAGGGAGAACTAAATGGAAGGAACCTGACCCCCTATGACATCCTGTCCCATGACCATCAAAATGGTTGTGTACCCTAGGAACTCTGGGAGTTTTGTGACAGAGCCCATGGCTATGTGGGACCATGGCCTCAGAGCAACTGGTAGGGTTGTAGAATCTTTGAGATGCAGACAGAGCAGGACTGCACAGTCCTGTGCATTTGGCCCCCAGTACTTCAAGCAAATCACCTCCACTGTCCTTTGGATCCCTGGGTGACTTGTTGAGGGGGTCGTAAAGGTCAACTCAAAATGAATTTTGGGTCGAATTCTGGTCCGAGGTTGTGCACCAGAGTGGCAACGGCATGGGCAAGCTGATCCAGCTGGCCCAGTTGTTCTGCAAAACGTTGTATTGGGCTGCACGTCAACACTGCACATCACCAGGCAGGGGGACCCCCGCTGTGTCCATGGTGAAGGTATCATGGTATACATGGGGAATTAGGATGCGGATGCAGGAGTCTTAGGGAACACAATGTGATGTATTGAAACTTATCACAGAGCTCAGAGAACACAAACAGAAACAGTTCCTCAAAGCGGGGTGCAGGAACCCTCTCTAGGACTGCCAGTCCAGGTAAAGGGTCACGCTCAGCCAGGGCTGGACTGGGACAAAAGAAAGGGGTTATTCCAAAAAAAAAAAGGGGTGGGGGTGCTGACAGGATTCCACGCCGGCCCAAATTTACCATCAGCCCACTGGACAACTCTATCCTGGGAGCTACTCTATCCTGGGAGCTACTCTATCCTGGGAGTACAATACCAGCTGGCAGGAGGTAGTCCAGCTGGTCACTTTTATTGAAAACAGGGGAGAATACAGTCACTGGCATGAGCCTGGGCAACTACACTCCACTCACTGACTCCTCAGTGCAGGAATCCATAGCTTGTCTCTCACACGAAGCATGCGCCTGTACAAGAAATAGAGTGACATGGCAACAAGTCTCCAGGCCCACTTACACACACACACAGACAGACAGAAGGTATAATGAAGGTGACAGCATGCTGGTGTCTTGGAAATGGCAGGCTTTTACCTAGAGAGACAGAGAGGCTTGACATGGACAAGCTTACCACAAACATTAACGAGACACAGATGATCCACTTAACAGGCACCTAGCAACCCGGGTTACTTCACCACTTAGGGGCAACCTGGAACAGGTGGGTTGCTAGGCATCAGGGCTAACATAAATAAACCAACATGCAGACAGCAAGATTCAAGGGCACTTCCCCAGGCTCAGAACATCTGTGATGTGGCCTGCTGTAGGCGGAGTCGAGGTTGCGCAGATGTGACCATTTTAAGTATTGCTGCTGACACATTCTTAAACTTAACAAACTTAGACACATTTAGAAATTGATGCCAGCCACACACTACAAAAAAAAAAATAGGACAGAGGCAAAGTAAGACCGAAAGGTTTATACAAGTAACTTTCAAGTTAACTGTTAACAGGTGTGAGTGCAAACATTGAGTACTAAAGAAAACATGGGTTGTGCCTTGCCATTTGTGCTGAACTTTGCAGGAAAATTGTCTATCAATTTAACAACAATATTTCTAAATGCAAGACAACAATACATTTATGTCTATCCCCATCTACAGTTAGTAACTCTGTGAAAAGATTCAGGGAGTCAGGAGAAATCATAGGCTGTATTGCATTAGAAACCATTATGCTACTGTGATGGACATAGCCAAATGGGCTTGGGGGTACAGACATTATCAACGGAAGGTGCAAAAAAACAGCATCTGTGATGGTATGGGGTGCGTCAGTGCCTATGGAATGGGCGATTTGTATATATGGGAAAGCACCATTGATGAGGAGGCTTGATGTCAAGACCACATCTTACCAGGAATTCCATGTATAAATCGGCAGGACAATGTCAGGCCTCAGTCTGCACAAATTACAAATTACAAATTACAAAATACCATGGATTTTTTAGGATCTTGTATACAGCAAGAATGGACAAAAAGTCCACTTGCAAAATTGCAACAATTAGTTACATCCAAACGGTTAAGAAGTGTAATTAATAGAAAAGGGGATGCAACCAAGTGGCAAACTTGCTTTTGTCCCAACTCTAAATGTTTCCCAACTCTAAATCTCCCCTCTCCCCTCTCCCCTCTCCCCTCTCCCCTTTGTGTGTGTTGTTTTGCGTTATTTTGGTTGATCGCTCCGGGGTTGTGATCTGGAGGGGGGTTACTTTCACGGTCTGGTCAGCGACCATTAGGTGGAGCTGGGTTTTATGTTTTGGGTGCATGTGGGGGACTTTTATTTTGACACCCTGAGTGCCCTGGCCTGGGAAATGGCTTCAGCTGCGGGCACTCAGGGTTAAAGTGATTGTCTTTGTATAGGTTCTGTGTTTTTGTGTTCATGTATTTAAGTTGTGTTTTGTGTCTCCCTCACTGTCGGGTCATTAACGTTGCTTTTGTGTCTAGTGCTTGTATGAATATCCTGTATTCCCTGTATCGGCCATTGAGCCAGGTTTGTGTTTTTGTTTTGATTTTGTTTTTGAATAAATATCACAAGCAAAGGCATGGCTGCCCCTTGGACTCCTTTCAAAACATCTTGGGTTCACAGGGCGAACCGTGACAACAGTTGTGTATAAGTAAGTCACTGAATCACTTAAGTTAATATCTTCATTTAACTTTCTGTAGCAAGGATTTGTCATCAAGCAGAAAAACACTTTGCTCAAAAGCTTTGCTCATGTGTTGCAGAGCTTCTTTCAGTTGCTGCCCCCAGAAATCCATTTTGACCTTTGTAATCTTTAGCAACAAAAAAGAACATTTTAAATGTGTAAGTGTGGGCATGTTATGTGGTGTGTGCCTACATTAAAGATAAATTTAAATTTCACTTTCATAACAGACAATGTTTTCTAAACACCTGTGTATTTAATGGTCGTGTTTTAGTTTGCTGTGAATGCAGTTGTTAAAGTATCAAAATAAAAAATAACTTAAGAAAATTAAGGATTTGGTGAAGGAACAAATTTTTGCACAAAATTCAGAATTCTATGTATCAATTTGTCATTTGCAATTTGTTTGATTTAATTTGAGAAATGGTCTCAGGCATGTGTATACTTTAGTGGTGGGCCGTTATCGGCGTTAATGTGCTGCGTTAACGTGAGACTCTTATTGGGCGATAAAAAAAATATTGCCATTAATCTATTCACAAAGTTGGGTTGGGAGCTGGATCTATACTACCTTGATATTTTGGCGCAGGTGTATGCCTACTATGAAACTGGGACAGAAACACAAGGGGGCTTAGGGCTTGGCACCAAGCTCCACCAAGCTGACGCATTCTGGGGTGATAAGGGACTATTGTGGGTTCCTAGGTAAAGAGCTCTGTCGGACCATCCTTGGAACTGATAACAAGTCTAACAGTTTTGTGTAGACCAGAAAGCACTTCTTCAGGCTCTTCACCATGGGGACACAGGGGAGGCGCCGTGGTTTCTGCCCATGTTTGATAAGGTGAATGGTCATTTTGAAAGTATAAGAAGTTCTCTGCGAAGGACGAATTCAGACAGAACTTCAGAATCCAGGACTGCCCTGGGTGACGAATAACTCTCTCCGTCTGCAGACGAAATAAAATCTTTGTTTGAGCGAAGACTTTGTCTGTTTGCTGATTCTCCGCCCTGACAAAATGGCACCCCAAGATGGGACCTCATGACTTGAGCGACCTGGCGGCTAGATCCTGGGATGTACGCGAACCCAATCTCTCAAGCCCCGTGAAAAAGACTTCAGGGACAGAGAGGGGGATCCGCCGTAGGGCGCTCCAGTGCTGAGGGCGAAGAGGGGGGTTAGACTTTCCCCACCCCATCCCAAGGTGAGAGAATCCTTCGCTCACTCTAAAGTGTGATTGCGCTGGTTTGAAGTCCACTGGTTTGAGTCCAGAAAACTTGGTGCATAAGGGACTCCGGGAGGTGAGTCCGGTCTAGAAACCTATTTCAAGGCAACACTTGTATGGGCAAGAGGTCCAGCCTGGAATAGTAGGTCTTTCTAGGCTCCTTTTTCCTTTGTGTCTGGATCGCTACCAGTATTAAAGCAGAGAGGGTTGAGAGGTACAAGGTTTCTAGAGCCATATTGTACTTGGTATTAAGGTTCACTGGTGAGAGTGAATTATGGGTGGTCGTAACAGTAAAGAGAGTAAAAAAGTGGCTGAGGTAGAGGCTCCTGTTATACGTCCACGTGTATGATGCAATCCAAGTATGGTGTAAAGCAGTTAGAGTCTGCTAAAATGGGAATTTGGGAATATACTTTGGTTTCATCTAGATACATTAAGATAGTTTGGGATTTTATTTTAATTACTGTTAATGGATTTTATTGCTGCTAAATAACTATGGAATCACATATTATATTAGACATTACACATTTTCCACTGGCCACTATACAATAAACTCAGCAAAGCGAACCAAGCGCAGAAGTCTCCATCCCCACATCAGCCAGCCACAAGCAAGCAGTGAAAGAGGATGAGGATGGGGGGGGGGGGGGGGGGGAGGG